>MU835147.1:0-41466 GCA_029204225.1 Diphasiastrum complanatum | reverse complement strand
AACATGCTATACCATTTCATGATTGTCACTGCTTCGTAGATAGACGTATGTATTTTCTCTACTGTTTTGGAGACATTTCATATGCTCCCATCGATACCACACACTTGACATGTACTTTTGTCTTATAAGCCTTTTGGCATGACAAAGACATTAAAGACAAGGTCTCTTTCTCTCTCTCTCTCTCTCTCTCTCTCTCTCTCTCTCTCAAAAGAAAATAAAAAAATTGAGCTAACACTAAATTGATGTGTTGAAATGGTAGGGGGGTTCTGAAGGCTGCGTAACATATGCCTCACCTCACACATGGCTCAGCATACCGTAGGCTGTAGCTGTCAAACCCCCTATCATTGCAATACACAACAAAGGTCAAAAAATGAACCTCAAACAAATTTTGCTTCAGCGAATGCACTTCAGTATTTCAAAGCTGTAGACGACTCATAGCATACATAATTTATTGTTTCAGGCCGTGTAAGGGCTAGTCATCGATTTCAAAAGTTACTCCAACTTTCTTGAATGCATAAGTAGTATGGTCCACCACCTGCAAAATCAGCACAAGGAGCAGAAATGCATTAAGTGTCTCCACATTGTAGAGGATTTTTACCAGCAAGACAATATTAACAAGGAGCAACTGCCTCTGTTATTATTTCTTTCACTCTTAGATGAAATTGAAAAAACAGAATATCCTCAACAACCAGACAATGAGTCCCGATATCTTTCTACACATTGAATTTTCTAAAATAAAGGCTAAAGCATGTTCGCATCAATTCATAACTAAACCATAGTGATCTAACTTCATAAAGTCATACAATCTCTTACATAATGGATTCATTCTGTGTGGTGTAGACAAATTGGTGCTGGTAAGTAAGTGTAGGTCACATCACCCAATCTGCCATTAAATCTGACAGAAAAAGTCTAATATGTGCAATTGCACCTTCATGGAGAGCACGTATAGTCTCAGAAGATAAACAACTGCCAGCACGAATCATGATTTTTTTTGATAAAATTGCAGTAAGATCAAGAATGTTAATTTGAGGTCTTACATAATCCAGCATCAAAAAGGCCAAGGCCTGAGTAACTAGGCCATAGTTACCAGGGAACGCGGGAACGTGAGTTTTCAGGCGTGCCACGCATTCCCAGACCCCACAGCTCGGGAACGCCAGTTTGGGAACGTGACTGAGGGAATGTGGGAACGCGCATTCCCACAGTTGGAAACGCGCGCTCCCAAACAGTTTTTGGTCACAATTTTTTTTTTAAAATAAATGCAATGCCACGTTGGGAACCGGCTTTCCTGAAGCTGATCACGAGGGCGTTGAAGCTCCTCACGGTTCTCCTGCTCGTTGAAGGCTGACACCAAAGCCCAAACGTCCAACTCCGAACTGGCAGCTGGCACTGGCTAGCATTCTATTCACCTGCGCTGGCTCGCTGGCGGTGGCTAGCAGATTTTGCAGCTGGGCGCATTCAACGTTGGCGCAACCACTGCAGCTTGAGCAGATTTGCAGCTGGGTGCATTCAACAGTGGCGCAACCACTGAGGGTTTTTCCCTGTCCCATATACCTGTTATATTTGCAATCCACTCTTCCAGCAAAGGAGGACATTCCTTAACTTTCCAAACAGTTCCTCCCGACTCTCAGTGCTGCTTGCTACCTGCTCAGTGCTGCCTCAAGACTCAAGTTGCTTATCAATGGCAGAAGCTCAGCCTCAAAGTAGAACCTCAAAGTTGGACCTGGTGTCACTCAACAGAAGGGCCTTTCAATATGCATAAGTGTTCCTCCAGAAAAACTAGCTGAGCTTCAAGCCTTTGCAGCACATGTGGATGCAAAAAGAAGTCAAGGTCCAAGATCAGTGGATCCTGCTATGAGGAGGTGGTCCATTTCATGATTTTTCATCTTCTTCTCTCTTTCTTTCTGGACCTATGAGGCAAGCTAGTCTTGCAGCGCATGGCATCCAGGGAGGAAGTCCCAAGTCGATGGAGCAATAGCGTTCTACCATGATAACATTCCTTTGAGCGTAGCGAGATCTCCATACTTCATGCAGGCAGTTAGGGAGATTGCAAATTTTGGGCCCAGCTATACCCCTCCTAGCAATGAGATGTTGAGAATAAAATTGCCAGAGGAAGAAAAATTAAACATTCATGCAGCATTAGGCCCTATTAAGGAAGAGTGGCAAAAGCATGGCGTGACACTCACTGCTGATGGATGGAGTGACACTAGAGCCCAACCTATTCAGGGCATTGTTGCATACTCACGAGGGAGATCATATTTTTTGACGTCCATAGACAACTCGGAGATTGGGAAGAGTGCAGAGAGATTGGCAAATATGTGGAGCGAGACCATTGACCGTATCGGGGCAGCAGATGTGGTACAGTTTATTGCTGATGGGGAGTTAGTCACTATATTTATGCTGTCTTTTGTAAGATTGCCTCCAAGGACCTTCTAAGGTACTCTGAGACACGCTTTGCTTACAATTTTATTATGCTGGAATGTCTCCAAGAAGAGAAAAATTCTTTAAGGCAGCTTGTCGTTTGTGATGAGTGGATTGATTGGGCAAATGTATGTAAAATGTACATCGTAGATTCATTTGTATTTCAATCTTCATCAGACAAACATTTCTGCAATATTTTACCCATTTTTAAGTTTCACTCATGACTCTTGTTTTGTTGTTGTGAATACTAGGTAAAAGGTGTGCAAGTGTATGTTTTGACAAAAGTTTTTGGGAATCCATTACACATGTACTTGATATTGACAATCCTATTATTCGCATGTTGAGACTTGTGGATAGTGATGAACCTTGTATTGGCAAGGTTTATAAGGGGTTCGACAAAATGGTGGAGCGCATATTTGACTTAGAAAAAGATCCTGAGAAGTTTGAGGAGTTGAGGGCATTTTGCCAAAATAGGTGGGATAGCTACCACTCGCCCTTGCAGGCTGCAGCTTTTTTGCTGGACCCAGAATTTCAAGGCAAGGGACAAGAGAAAGACAAAGAGGTGATGCGTGGTTGGGACAAGACATTAACAAAGTTGGTACCAGATGCTACACAGAGGTGGACAATCAGAAATCAACTTGCTCATTATAGGGCAAAGATGGGTCTCTTTGGGTATGCAGATGCACAGCGTGACAGACTTCTCATAGGTGCTGCATTGTGGTGGGAGGATTGGGGAGCTGACACTCCCGATAGCTGTTCGTATTTTGAGTCAGGGGCCAGTTCCTCTCCCGTTACGCTTCGAGCTCATTCAGCCACCGAGCATCAAAGAAGAGGAATCGTCTTAGCACAGAAAAGGCAAATGCTTTGGTTTATGTTCATGCAAACCTACGCTTGTTTTTGTATAAATTTCATTTTTTAACAACAATATATATACAAGAATGTTTTTGAGTATCACGCATAGAATTAATGAACTGTGGGCGGTTCACCACGGTTCTGAGAACCGTACAGTGAACCATACGGTTCTCAAATTTTTTTGCCCAGAACCGTGGTGAACCGTGTAGTTATTAATTAATTAATTAATTTTTTATTTAATACATGCTTTTACGTTCTTTCTCAGCCAGCCATCTTAACATCACTGCAAAATCCAAAGGAAGGGATAGTAAATTGGATGTTCAGGAAGGCAGGCATACTCGACGATAAACATCCTCCAAGCCGTTCTGTTGCCACTTCAGAAGTTTCATTCTTCATTTAGCATGCGAAGCCTGACTGCAATCTAGACTGCTGCTTCAGGGGCGATCCCCATGGATTTAAAAACATTGAGCTTATTTAATTTTTTAAGTGGGTCATAGCTGCTTCACTTACTGTCTGTGATCATCCGCAAAAATCCAATTCGTAACAGCATTTCTGAAATCAGGCAACAACCCTGGAAAGAGCAATCACCTAAGATGAGGGACAAAAAACGAGCATTGAGGGGTTTTGGGGGGGAATAAATAAATAAATTAATTCATTATTTATTTAGATGAACCGTACCACGGTTCAAGGAACCGTGGTACGGTTCCTTCCACGGTTCCCAGAACCCACGGTTCTGGGAACCGTGGGTTCTATGGTATCACGTTCCCATTCTCGTTCCCATTTTCTCAAGGACGTTCGTTCCCGTTCCCGTTCCATAGAATTCCTTGTGATGACATGGAGTTCCCGTTCCCATTCCCACTTTCTCGAGGACGTTTTCGTTCCCGTTCCCTGGTAACTATGGAGGCCTGAAACTTTTAAAATATATGTCAGCTAGCAACAGTTGTGAAGGCCAAACAAACAAGAAAAACCTTTTTTTTTTAAGTTCTCATTTGATTCAAAATGAAGGATTCATAATTGCCTGCAAAACAATAATGTTCTTTCTGACTCCAGCTTTTACCCTTAACAAACCTAAGATATAAGCTTCAGAAACCAGGATAATAGTACAACAGTAGCACAGAAATCTGAAGATATAAAATCTAGCTTCATAGTAAGAATTCTCTCAAGTCTCTTGTAAGATTGGACTATGTCCCAATTGATCAATGCCTTTACAAGCACTTCTTCAAATCATGAAGTTCAATAAAAACCAGCCGATAATTCAGAAGTGGCCATGACAGGATATACAAATTGGTCTATGAGCAATGTTTGTGTGTGTGTGTGTGTGCGCGCGTGTGTTGTTTTCTGCGCATGTGTATGCTATTTTTCTGAGTCCTCTGGATTTCCAACTTTGTTAAGGTAAGGTGATAAAAATATAATTTGGAGAATCAGGTTTAGAACCAGTGTGCAAGTTGCAGGTTTCCAAAAAGTTTGGTTGGAAGTTGCAACTTATGGACTGTGGGCTGATGTTACCAGAAAATGATATTAGCTGTAGTGCTGATATCCTTGTAAAAGGTTAAATTTTAAAATGTTTCCAGGAATAGATGGAACAATTTTTCAGCCACTAATGATTATCAGATTAAATGAAAGCACCCGAAGAAAAAAACTTGCACATTAAGATCATGCTGTATCAACTCAGTAACTTCACAACTAGAGCCTTCATCATGGTGTAAGCTGAATCAATGATATCTCATGGAGCCCAGATGAACTAGACTTCAACATGATTCGCCATCATATCTCCGTTCTTGTGTAATCATAAGGCCCAAGTTTGTCTTTCCAAATTCCTGAGAATAATGAGTACCAAGAAATGGCACTAGAAAAACAGACATAAACCACTACGAGGGTAAGCTGCAGGTTTTTATGAGAAATATAGTCCAACTACAAAAAAGCAGTTTTGTTTAATGATGGATGCTTTTTTTTGTGAAGGAGAGAACTTAGAAGTTAATGTAGCGTTAGTTTTATGATTAGTGTGTTTTTGACATAACAGAAGGTTAGAAAAAAATCTCCCCCTCCCCCCCCGAGAAAAATAAAACCCTAAAACCGTTTCACCAATTCTTTCTCAGGGTTTGCTGATTTTTTCCCACTTCAAATGTAGCATGTAGTATGGATCATCACAATAGGTATTAGGTGGGACTTGGGAGTTCCAACTCTGGAGTTAGGATTCAAGATTGATTGTTCCGACAATTGATTAATTTTAATCTACATTGCCTAAACACTAAAAAAAGCACCTGGTTTTGCAATAATAGAAGGCTAGAAATAAAATTTACCACATAGATAGACCCTAAAACCATTTCGCCAATTCTTTTCCGTTTCAAAAGCATCAACGTATGTACTATGTAGTATGGATCATGACAATAGGTATAAGGTGGGAATCCGGAGTTTCGACTCTCGAGTTAGAATTCAAGATTGATCAGTGTCTTCAATCTTTAATGGCCACAAGGACCACATTGAAGGATGGGCAAAACTATATAGATATGGGTTAGTCGGTAGGTACAGTGTATAGCATGGTGGCATAGTCAGCCCAATTGTGGAGGTTATCATCATCCAAGAGGGGGGGTTGGGGCATGAACTCTCACCAAAAAACACCTGAGGAAGAGCTAAAAAGATCAACGAGATGCTTCCCTTCAAAGTCATCATAGGCACACTTTTTATGACGAAGCAGATGATTGTAAGAATGGGGAGTGAACTTGCATGAGTGCATGAGCGATAAGATGAAGTGAACGACATGCCACATCATACCGAGGGGGGTGTAACGAACAAGACGGAAGGATGAGTGGACTTGCCCTTGTGAGGCTTAGAAGGAAAGGCTAAAAAGGCAGCAGAGCTGAGTGTGGAGAGATGTGGTGAGGAAGGCTACTTGTGACTCCAATGGACTGTCGTCAAGAAAGAAGTGAAGGAAAGAGATTCCTGGTAGACTGGCATATACAGATGGTCAAATGTGTATCTGGGTGCACGAGCAAGCATGGGTTGTGAAGACGGCTGGGGTGTGATGCGAGAGTGCCAAGACTGAAAGAGAGGAAAGAATGATTGGAGAGGGCAGTAGAAAAAATAAGAAAATCAGAAATGAGAGGGATGGAGGATGGCGATGGCCTCCACAATGAGCGTGACAAGTGTACTTGCCAGAATCCGACCAATAATTTAAGCAATTATAAACGGCTAACTCATGGGCCTCACCCAACTGCAACAAGTATGCACCATATGAGGTAATAGGTCCCAAGCTATCATCGAACATCCTAGTAACTCCCAAATCATCACTGTCAAAGGCATGAACAACGCAGCTGGTCAATAACATCATGGAAATCTGATTGTCGTGATGCTATCCGCGCATCCCCAATGAGATTTTTATGTCCTCGCTCTACAAATCTGCCGATATCCGAGGATAGATCAGTATAAAGGGAGCAAATACCCTCAACAAAAG
Organism: Diphasiastrum complanatum; assembly: GCA_029204225.1. Taxonomy (NCBI): domain Eukaryota; kingdom Viridiplantae; phylum Streptophyta; class Lycopodiopsida; order Lycopodiales; family Lycopodiaceae; genus Diphasiastrum; species Diphasiastrum complanatum. The sequence continues at coordinate 34,745 of MU835147.1, read as the reverse complement.
AAGAGGACTCTAGGGGGAAGTAGCATGCATGAACAAATAATGGCCTCTCCATCAATGCGGATCCAAATATAGCATGCGTGTTGATCATGCCCAATAAACTCGATGATCCAGTGAAGAAACTCTCCGCCCCTTATGGATCAGGCTTAGGGCACCTCATTTATCGATTCACATTATAAAACAAAATAATCAATAGTTCATTGTCATATGGAGCATTGACATTTGGAGATTGTAGGTAGTTGCAGATTAGGGCCTAATTGGGGCTCCAAAACACTGAATAAATCTATGCACCTCATGTTAAACAGTTGATTTAATACAAAGTAGTTCTTAGCATAGCATAGTTTTAGGTCACATTCAGATTTAGATGTGACTAGCTTTTATTCAACGTTATTCTTGATTAGCTTCTCTACAAATTAATGTTCATCCATTTGATCAACACAAATTCATCTGTACCACCCATATTATTTTGTGGATTGTGTCATAGTTATAGCCACACTGAATTTGTAATGGCTTCGGAGTCCTGGCTATTCTTGGATGTATAAACTCTATTAGAAAATTTCTACAAGTGGACTTTTACGCCCTTTTCATTAGAACCTTGGTAGGGCTCATTCCACTTAAATTCACTGGCTTGGTCATAAGAAAAATATAAAAACAAGGTAATCAACATGCCCAAGGGCATCAATCGGCAAGCATCATAGTCAACCCAAAAGAACGAACGTGATTTATATATTTGTAGATGAACCTTTATGAATTAATTCAGTACAAAAAAACTATCAATTTAACAAAATTATCACTTTAACAAGTTGTCTACTTTTCAAAGGTTCCTAAAAATATATGTGAGGGTCAATCTAAAATTTAGTAGACTTGGAAAAAAGTGCACCTTGTTCTGAATTATCATTTGTCACCATATGTCAAATGACTCCATCAATGATAAACACTGTTTTTGCGCTCATATAAAATGGAAAAGCAAAGACTTACATTAGTATTGCTAAGCTCCAAGCTGAAGAAATCCATGGAATTTTGCTTGAACAGAGGACCTACGTGCCAAGTTCCAACATGTAGCTTCAAAAATCTTGGTCCTTCAACTCGAAAAATCTTCACATTCGCTGGCAACGGAGGAATGTAGTAATGCCCAGCTTTTGAATGGACAGCTTCCTCATAAGCTCTACCTACCCCATATTCAACCCTTTGGACGTCTTGTTTTGAACTTGAAGACAAATGGTCATTATCTACAATACTTGGTTGAACTACCCCTATGTACCACGGGAGACCACCAATGGAACCCAAGCATTGAGTGACACTTGCATGATGAGTAATTTTGTCAAATGACAAACTTGTTTTTTCCAAGTGCATGACATAGAACCTGTACAAGATAATATAGAGAGGTTTGAATGATGTTGATATTTTTAATTAGTGTTAAACAAAAATAAGTCCTACAGATTAAGCGCATAGATGCACTGCGTTCCAAAACGTAAATTTCCAATCACATTCCGAAAATTTCGGAACTTTCCGTTCCCACAGGCTTTTTTTTTCAGGTTTTTCAGGAAAAAATTTAGGTGTCTTAGAAAACAAAAAAAAAATGTCATAAAAAGACATCTAAAACACATTTAAATACCTTGTATTAGATAATATTCTAAGCACTTTCTGAACAGTCACCAGAAAACTTGAATTAAGATTCCATTTGATTTGAAAAAGATTCAAACGATTCAAATTGAGTAGTTTTTCCCCAAAAAAATAGTTCCTAAGTTGGAGCATGGTTTTTTAGGCTTTCTAGAATCAAGATGTAAGAACATGTTAAAAACTTTAATTTTATTGACCATTCAATATAGATGTGCATAAGCAAGATAGGTGATATAGTGAATAATATCCTAATCACTTGTAACATACAATTACACAAATTTTGAACAATACTATTCATTGTGCACAAATCAAACTAGTCACATTTATGAGCTAGATTTCCAAAACAGATTCATACTTTAAGAAAAAATTTCAATAGGACTAATTAGGATCAATTCCAAGAGCTTTGAATTGCCATTCTTTGTGACTATGCTCGAGCATCCATCTCTTCTAAGATAAACTAGTGAATGATGACATTGCCAACATATTTTCACTCTGTCTAAATTTTAATGATTAATCTTGTTCTTTTATGGACATAGTTCACAGAGCATTGTAAGAGGGAACCATATTTAAAGTTTAAACTTTGCACCGAATCGCGATTCGCTAGGTCCGCAATTCGCGAATTGCGATTCTGAACCCAGAATCGCAAAAAAAAAAAAAAAAAAAATTGGAAAAATAGCTTATGGCTGAATATTTTTAGGGGATCAATGGTCAAACCAACGTTTTGCCTCTCAGAAGTGCAGTAGATGAGGCACAAACATATCTTGTTTTCAGTAGCTATCTGATTGTCATTTGCTTTGGTTTTCAATAAATGTTAATCCTACAGTTTGGGCTATCAACTGTATGGATGATGATCACTTTTGCAATCGTTTCACTGGAGATGTGAGTGCAATGTGCACACAATTGGAGGCATAAATATTGGGCCCTTCTCGGAGAGGATTTGAACCCCATTTTTATCTACGAGGGGGGGGCGGTAGCATTTTTATCTACGAGGGGGGGCGGTAGCATTTTTCTCTAAAGTGTCTATATAGCAGGAAGCTCTAGCGGGTTCGGGGGGCGGTAGTCCCCCGGGAAACAGGGGGTTCGGGGGGCGGTAGCCCCCCAGTGGGGGGTTTGGGGGGCCGGGCCCTAAACCCTAAACCCCGGCCCCGACGGTAAGGCCTCTTCATGATTTGGCGTTCCAACTCCCTGAGTGAAAACACACTTTTTGGTGTTTCGCACCCGAAACAGTCAACAAACTACACAGTCATAATGCTCTCAATCAGAGCTTTCATCTAATACCCATATTGCCTATAAAAATTTCAAAAAAAAAAAAAACGATTCTACGCGATTCTGGGAAAATCCCGAAACGCGTTTCTGAATCGCGATTCAGAATCAAGGTGCATCTATGGTTTAAACATGCAGAAGGTTTTTTTTTGGTTCCAAGGTTCCGACGTTCCAGAAAATTGAGTTCTCGAACGCTAGTTCCCTATGCCTCTGAAATGTTGTTCCGACGCAACTTAGGTTTAGTTTTTTCACATTGTTCATCGAGATAGTTCCCCATTCCTGAACACATTACGTTTTGAAATGGGCTTCGAAAAAAAATAGTATGTACTATTTTTTTTTAAGGTTTTTAAAAAAAATTGGGGGCCATAAAAACCGTGACTTTTGAGAACGAGCCACAAAGATTAATCCACAAAAAAAACTCTTGAATGAATTCACCTATAGAATTGCTCAAATTTCCTATGCTCATCAAAAATTAAATGCAATTTGTCCATCTAAAAAAGAAATTTTAAAGCTTATCTCCATAAAACTTTCCATTTAAGGAAACACATCAATTAAACACTGGTTCGTTGTCGAACTGAAAATGTGTTCCGAAATGCAATCTAGGACGCATTCTAGAACGTGGAGTGCAATTATATGTTTATGCAACCGACAATCTAAAACGTGTTCCAATCGTAATCTGAGACTGTCCCTGAACGCAAAGTTTTTACATTCTTTTTTGAAAAATGGGTGTGAGGTTTTAAATAGATTATTTAGCCATAAAAAATGTCATTTGATACATAAAAGATTACTTTCATGATTTATAGTACATACACCATAGTTGCCAGTTCTGAAACATAACATATTTTGGAACGTGAACTAAATCAATTTGTTTAGAAAAAAATTGTAAATTTTTTGAAATTAGTGAGAAGTAGGGAATGACATTGGGCTAACTTGAATAGACTGTTTGGCTACCTTAAATAGATAGTTTAAGTAGCTCATAGGGTGATAGGGCAATATCAATCAAAAATACAAATAAATTGCAATATGATGGACAAAAAAGTTAGTCGATTAGCAATGAGTTCCTTATTGATGTTATGTACAATACTCGCAAAACGGATACCCATATCATTTTGAACCATAGTTGCAACGCGATTCTGAATCGTGATTCAGAATTGCGATCAAAATCACGATTCCGATTCGCGATTCGGGATTTTCCTAGAATCGTGTAGAATCAATTTTTTTTATTTTATTTTTTTGAAATTTTTTTAGGCAATATGGGTATCAGATGAAAGCTCTGATCGAGGGGATTATGATTGTGTAGTTTGCCGACTGTTTCGGATGCGAAACACCAAAAAGTGTGTTTTCACTCGAGGATTTGGAAGGCCAAATCATGAAGAGGCCTTACCATCGGGGCCGGGGTTTACCCTAAACCCCGTACCCCGCCGTTGGGGGGCGTTGCCCCCCAAACCCCCCACCGGGGGGCTACCACCCCCCGGACCCCCTGTTTCTCGGGGGGCTACAGCCCCCTGAACCCCCCATTTCTCGGGGGGCTACCGCCCCCCGAACCTCCCGTTTCCCGGGGGGCTACTGCCCCCCGAACCCCCTAGAGCTTCCTACTATATAGACACTGTAAATAAAAATGCCACCGCTCCCCTGTAGATAAAAATGGAGTCCAAATGCATGCCGAGAAGGGCCCAATATTTATGCCCCCAATTGTATGTACATTGCACTCACATCTCCAGTGAACCAATTGCAAAAGTGATCATCATCCATACAGTTGATAGTCCAAACTGTAGCATTAACATTTACTGAAAACCAGAGCAAATGACAACCGGATAGCTACTGAAAATAAGATCTATTTGTGCCTCATCTACTGCACTTCTGAGAGGCAAAACGCTTGTTTGACCATTGATCCCTTAAAAAAATTTCAGCAATAAGCTATTTTTCCAAAAAAAAAAAAAAAAAAAAAAAAAAAAAATTTGCAATTCTGGGTCGCGAATCGAGATTCGCAGAATCGCGACCCGCAGACCCAGTGAATCGCAATTCGCTGCAAGTATGGTTTTGAACATACAAAACCAAACATTCTGAACCAAAAGGTTTAGAAAGGGTATCTATGCCACACACCATAGTTTATCGAATCGCAATTCATAACGTTCTGTAACTAAGAAACCCATTTCGTTTCGAACATACAAAACCAACCATTATGAACCAAAAGGTTCGGAATGGGTATCTATGCTACACACCATAGTTTCATCAAATTCAAACCTATTCGAAGTTTTTGCAAAAGTTTAAAAAAATTTTGGCGATTCAGACAGCGTTCGGGAATGCAGATGCAGCAGATCGCAATCCCTGCTTATATGGTATGTATATAAATGTAAATGCTCTAAGTGCTTATAATTCGTGCATGTGCATGTGCATGTGCATGGGTGCAGGCGTGGTTCGACATCTCAGAGAGAAATTCCTACATCAGGTGGATGTTATTGTACAAATATTAATCAAAAAAAACTAAACAAATAAAATTCGTTGTCTGTGTGTGTGTTTTTGTTGGGGGGGGGGCGTTTTGCTGCAAACATACCTATAAGCTGAAACCTTTTTCGGTTAAATTTCATTTACATTTTGTTGGCTTTCACTTCTTTGAAGACAAACCCAAAAACTAGGTTAAAAAGCTTAGCATATGCAACTCTTATGTACTGTAGAAGATAATGAAATCTAAAAGGATGCATATTACAAAAGATGATATCGGCATCTGATCCTATACCTGCAACAAATGTTAACAGATTGGATGTGGGAATAGCTTTAACATGGCCATAAGTAGAGTCTCTATAGCTGCCAAAAAAATAGGTATGCCTTGCCTGCGTTGTTCTATTTCAATAGGATGATTCAAGAGTAGTAAGAAGCACTGGTATCCATCTAAGGTCCCCCAGATGAATATAGGAAACCTTGAGATTCTTTGTCATAAATTGCACCAAGGGCTAGACAGTTTATTCCATCATTCTTGGAGAAGATAAAATCTTCATATAAAGATAGTTCTCAATGTCAGTGAAACATACAGTCGATTGCAAAACCAAAACGGCAGAAAAGCTTATGAAAAACACAAATATCCAGCTGCTGCTTGTTTTTGAGGAAAAAAAAATACATCACACATATACAAAACGAAATAGTATTCGAACAAAAGGGCACAGAAAGTTATGAAAAACACAAATCTTCATTCCACAACTTTAAGATGAAACATTAACATACAGAGCATGGATCTTATAAAACACACCAAAAATTACTTACGTAAGAGATGTTGCATTCCATCATTCTTGGAACAGATATACAGAAGATAGTCTTTCAAATGTTAATGAAACATACAGTCGATTACAAAACCAAAACGGCAGAAAAGCTTATGAAAAACACAAATGTTCAGCTGCTGCTTGTTTTTGCGAAAAAATAAAATCATCACACACATACAAAACGGAAGAGCATTCAAACAAAACGGCAGAAAAACTTATGAAAAACACAAATCTTCAGCCCCTGATTGTTTTTGGCAAAAACAAAACATCCCGCAAAACTATGAGCTGAAACAATGAGTATGGATCATATGAAAGCACACTAAAAATTACTGGCCTAAAAAATGGTAGATATCAAAATCTAGATAATTAGCTAAACTCTCGCAGTCGAAGCATGAATACCTCGGAATCCCGGGCAGCTGCAACTGTGCATCATGAGAACCATACTCGGCACCGTCAGGCGATGGATCGATAAGCTGGCCATAAGGAGCAAATGTGTCCGAATTCAAAGGCGAAGGCCTCAGCCGCACCACTCTGGGAGCAGCAGCAGTAGCATCATCCGCCATCGCTACCCCACCTCGTAGGGTTGCAACGTGATTCGGGCAACTCCTAGGAATTCCCAATTGACCCCCAAAAAAAGTGCCCTGACGCGTAATTGTAAGGTATGTTACTTTATGGAAATAAATATTCAAAAAACCCATCAAGAAGTACATGATTAAAAGTAGAATAATTGAACTCCCAAAGGAAAACCTTAATATATAAGTGATCTAGATATGCTTGAAAACTTTGGAAATACAAGTTTAAACGACACGAGCAGCATGGAAAACATCACTTTGTAGAATTGAATGCACATGAAGTTGAGTAGGATTCCATGAAGCACTTGCACCAGCTTCATTACCACGACGAATTAACATTTGAGCTCGAGCACGTTGTAAGGCAATAGATAGATACACGTCGTTGAAAATAGGACACCATGATGGGGACAAATGAAGTGCAGAATGCCTTTTGACGTATAGAGCCACAGAGTCATTGAGAAACTTGTCAAATTTCTGATGAAGACATCCAAAAGTCTCAATAGCAAAAGGAATAAATGTCTCAGAAGGGTACCAATCCCAATAGTCACGTTCTTTGTCAAGAGCCACGTGATTGGCCACCGCTCCTTGAGTGGTAGATGTCCGTTGTAGAAGATCAGGACGAGTCGGATCAACAATATCGACATCACCCGAAGTTCGAACACCATCTTTGGAAAGGACAAGATCAACACGTCGATGAGAGGATTGTGACGTAGTAACTAGAAGGACATGCAGTTGCTCGAAGAACATGGAAACCACTCTCGAAAGCGATTGTCACAACCACATCTCGAATAGTATCATGTGAAGATATTCAATCACCACCAAAAGGACATCTCAAAAGATGCGTGCCCAAAGCGTCCAAAGCATGACCACAAGAACATTGTCATCTACGATGGAAGGCAAAAAACAAGAAGGAAAACTTGCAAAGGTTGAACGTAAGACACGCACGTGAGCAAGAGTGAACAAAGGGCCACCAAGAGGATCTCCTTGACGAGTGCCAGTTGCAGAAGGAATGATAATGACGTCTCTGAAAGAAGTAGTATGACTGTAGTATAATGGAGCTTCACGTGCGTAGAAAGTACGAACAAATGGAATGAGAGAATAAAACACTCACCGGCATCACGCAGCTCTTGAAAGATGGCGCTACGAAACACGGAATTGAAAGCATTCGCGACATCAACCTGTATAACAACATAATCTGGGTGGGCATCTAGAATAGCACATAAAGCATGAACACCGATTTCACAATCACCGGAAGTCGCACAACCAAACTAGGGTGGAGAAAAATGAGCTAGAAAATTATTACGAAACTGAAATGCAAGGATATGGGCAACCAACCGATATAAAACTTCTCCCACATCAATAGGGCGAACATCTCAAGAAGATTTGTTCAAGGCGATTAGGCGGGCTATACTCAAAATAGTAGCAATCGTCGATGAAGGAATGTGACCAATTGCAATGGATTTACACACCTAGAAAAGGAAAGCAAAACCGCTTGCCGAATCGTCGGGTGAAAGGCAATCATGAAAATGCTCAAAAACCCACCTAGTAGGACCATCGGCGGAGATGTGAGGACTATGAAGCAAAGCATTGAGAAAATCAGTTGCCCAAGCTGGAAGTTTGTATCCAGCTCAAAATCCTCGACAAAATAGAGTAACCCATCTCCTGTCTGCGGATGGAGGTGTTGCAATGCCGAAAAAGTGTGAGAAGACGGAGACGTTGGCGTAGAAGGGACCAAAGTGCAAGCCGCGCGAGAGAGCTCACCCGCTTGACCTAGCAAAAGAAAACGGTGAAGATGAGCATCAATGAAACATTCTCGAGTAGGAGGACTTAACTCATGTTTGGCGGCAAGTGCCTTGCATTGAAAGTAAAATTTGTCTTGCAGATTCTCCCAATCGCCAGAAAAGAAATGACGAAGACGAGTTCTAGTCTCACAATGGACAGCTTCACCACCGCAAGGTGGGAGTAGTAAACCCCAGACATGAAAAAGCAGAAAAACATGCCATGCGGCGAGATCATAAGGGTCCTTGGCCAAACGAGACAGAGGCACACACAAAGCTCGAGAGGCATAGATGAGGCAATCCTAAATGAAGAGAACTGTCATGGCCATATTCGGTTAAGGACCTGGAATAGTTCTAATATGGTAGATTGGCCCTCCAGTGTTCAAGATTATTGGTTATGCTGAGATTTAATTCCATGTTGAAGCCAGTTTGTGACTAATAACCTTCAGAGGACCCAGACACTCTAATTGAGACATATGGAGTATTGCATGTACATGTGACGGATATAGGCAGAAGGACTGCATGAAGAGATGTGATCTATTTATAGTTGACCTGCATGGGGGTTGCATGGTTTCATGCACAGGACTCTACTCTCTATATAATGAGGTAGGGATTCTCTTGTTGACATATTGGGTTTAGACTACCAGTTACTTTCTTCTCCTCTTGCTTCACATGGCATGGCATTTAGATGATCATGCCAAGGGTTACAATTTCCGATGGAAGGCTTATGTATGCTTCAAAGAGGCGAGACTACCGAATGATCAAAGATGCATGCATGGGCTCAAATAATTCGAAAATTGCACCTTCTGATAGTGCTGATTTCCTCCACTAGCTACCTAGACATGATAATCAAAGGACTAATCAATTTATGGAAATTTTGCACATCTCTTAAACTTTCTGGAGGTACAAACTTGAGCTTGAATCTCAAACACTCTATAAACAAGTGCATTGTGGCAAGCCACATGGCCCTGACTTTGCAACGTGCAATAAACTGTACTTTGTTAAAGTTTTTTTAATGGTTTTTTTCATTCACATATGTGATATATTGGTGAATGATTTGACCAATAAGTGTATGTAGTTCTAGATAAATTTCTTGAATTTTGTATGTTTGTCTAGACATGATTTAATTGTGTGCCATATATAGTTATAACTTGTTGGAAGGATAATTGTATATTATGTTGAGACATAAATAATTGAAGTTTTTTGAAATTCTTGTTTATGCTTAATCTATTAATATTTATATCTCCGAGTATAACAATTGGTGTGATTTTGGGAATGTTGTTGAGTATTATGTTAAGTCGTTCAATAAACGTGGAAATACTAGAATTTGGTTGTCTATATATTGCAATTATGTGTAGATTGTAGGCTTTATAAGTAAATGTAGCATGAATAATTTCGGTGTGCAATGTATTAAATAAATGAATGTGTTCAGTTTTACGATACAATATTGTTGATCTTGCGAAGGCATAATTGTCAATGGCTTCGAAGGTTGTTGGAAAATAAGGTTTGTGATGATGAGTCTGGGTTTTTTGTAAACATAATATTGTGATGTCATTAGATTATGATCATTTAGAATATTATGTTTGTATTTAGATAATGATCTAGTGTTTAGCGATTGAATAATGAGATGCGTTTTTGTGTAGATATATATATTGAAAATATTTAGGTTTCATTTTGTTGTTGTTCTTATGCGTGTCATTTCTTGTTGTACAGACGGATCACTTTTAAAGTGATCTATGTATAAATTTTCAGCGTTTTTAACTCGTGTGAGTGCAATATACATCAAACCATGTTTTGAAACATGTTTCAGATTAAATGCTAGTTCGGTTATTGTCAAATTCTGTGCTCGATGTATTGTTCTTGCTATTGCTATTCTGATTGAAAATTGTTCTCTTATAACTTTATTGAATATAGACTGGCCAATTTGAAATTCTTTCGTGAGAGTCCATGTCTGATTTATGTTATTGGTTTTGTACATGTACAAGTGATTTTGTCAGACTTTTTTTTACCAATTTTACAATTGTCAAATTGTATCCATACAACGTCCTTTGTAGAGGTCATGGTTCTAGTTTGGAGAATGTCATCTTCTCCATTAACAAGTCCATCTTCAACATCTATGTTTGTTGCACAAAGTTCTAATAACATGCCTTGTTTGACATAAATTTTTTTTTTTTAATGATAATGTTGATGATGATGCGTTTGGTATCATTGTAGCACTACAACTAGGATTACGAATGTCAATTGCTTCTAGAAAAGAATTTGTACTTGTGATTGTACGATACATCTGAATGTTTGTATATGCTTGTTTGTGTAAAACAAATAAGATAAATTGGGCACACAGGGCGGTGTTTTATGACAATGTTCATTTAACCAATCACTATTTGTAGATGTATGCGTGGTTTCTCTTATGTTGTTTAAAACATTTATGAATTCTATATTTTGTTGTCGCATTACTCGTTCAAGTTCATAGCACGTGAACATGTGTGCCAACATAATTATTAAGTCTGCCAAATTATTTAGGTTGTTTAAAGCTCCAGGAGTCTAAAACATATTGAAATAGATCACCACAAGTTATAACATCAATCCCAGCAAAATGTTTGATAGTTTGGAGTTGTTGATATGTGAATCTGAAGGTTTTTTTTTCCAATTAAAAAAACTCATCAAATACTACAAGATGCAAATCTTTGTGTTGAATTGATAATGTCTATAAATTTTCACCAGAGAGAGAAGTCAAGTCTTTTGTGTTTATAGGTAAATGTAATGTTGATTGTATTGTGATTCCATGAATATTAAAAGCAACTTTTCCTGTATATGCCATCATTAATGCTCTTGGATTTTCTAATCATCTGTGGTATTTCTGTAATAATGACGCCATGTCACAAAATACAGCCTTCGGATTTGATACACAACAAATTTTAAGCAAGTAACCACTCTGAACAAATGTATCAGTTTTATAGGACATTGTTTGTGCATAAGAACTATGCATGCGTATGTGTGCGTATCTTAGTATTTTTCATTATGTAGTGTCTAAAAATTGTTTTTTTGTATTGGCTACAAATATTTCACTAGGAATTTTGTTTTGTTCATAGAACAAATTGGTACTCAGCTTTGGTTATCCACTACCATAACAAATTTAGGCACTATAGTGAAATAAGCCTCAAATACAAAAACACATGCAAGGTTTCTATTATTAATAATAGTATATGGTAAATGAGCACCATGTAAAAAAATCGAGACATGCCTTATATTCAAAACAATATATAGTGCCTCTAAATAGAACAGATGGATAGTAGTTGCCAAATCCGCATTCGAACTTACAAATCATATGTTTTCTTTTTAGCCAAAATTTTATGACTCCAAAATGCAGCAAAAAAAGATAACCCAAAAATTAATAGGACAACTAGTTCTCAAAAAGACTCACAATCTTTTTTGTAAAATTAAAAAAACATAGATTTATTATTATTGTCTCAATTCCACAAATGCAATACAAAAACTATGAAAACATGCAGGCCATTTGATAAATAGTGTACACCACCAAAACCTGGATTAATTCTCAAATCGAAATTTAAATCCACTTTTTGGTATAATAAAAGTATCATTTTGATATGTAGTCGACATTCAGGTGGGTGATCGCCACATGTTTATTCAAACAAAATAAAAAAATAATTGCAACTGCCGAGGCTCTAATATTCAACGAACCTAGATCTTGTATCTTGTTTCGATCTCTAATTGTGCAGCATGCTCTGGAACACTCAAAATAAAACAAATGTTATCATTAGTTGTTCGAAAAAGACTATCAATGACAAGAGAACTTTGTTTAAATGCAATCTATCTGTGCAGCGCATAACCCTTTTCAAGTTTGGCAATGATTATAAGATTGTCACTTGCAAAATTGAACATTTGCTATGTCTTTTCATCATAAACAAAAACTGTTGTCATTTAAAGCTGGCATCAGGTATCGACATAGGTAGTCCAGGTGTACGTATATTGTGTCATATATATAATGAGGCCTTTTTAGACGAACAAGACAGACACCTTCTAGAGTTGCTGAGATCAATTAGTGATCAAAGAGTTTTATACTTCATGACAGCAATAGTTAAGGACATGCATCTTGACACCCCTGTACTCAATTTCATGAAACATATTAAGATATCAATAGGCTATCAGAGGAAAAGCAAACCGTAAGAAAGAAGTAGATCGGTATGCATTTTCTAGGTTTTCTTGCCCATCAGAATGACCTAGGATTTGCAATCGGGAAGTGGATGTTCATAAATTATTTTAATACAAAACGTGGTAGTTCTTGTTGGTTGTTTGTGTGCACGTTGACATTGTCCTTACCTAGTACTCTCTCTCTCTCTCTCTCTCTCTCTCTCTCTCTCTCTCTCTCTCTCTCTCTCTCTCTCTCTCTCTCTCTCTCTCTCTCTCTCTCTCTCTCTCTCTCTCTATATATATATATATATATATATATATATATATATATATATATGTATGTATGAAAGAATTTCGCGAACAATACACTCTCTCAAAAATTTCGTGAAAAAGTTTAATTCTCTCTCTTGAAAATTTTGCGAAAAATTCCAACTCTCTTGAAAATTTCGCGAAAAATTCTCTCTTTCTCTCGAAAATTTCACAAAATTTTTTGAGGTATTCTCTTGAGATTTTTGAAATTTTTGTGGGATTTTTGAGAGAGTATGTGTATATATGTATATATATATATATATATGTATGTATGTGTATATATGTATATATATATGTATATATGTATATATATATGTATATGTGTGTGTGTGTGTGTGTGTGTGTGTGTGTGTGTGTGTGTGTGTGTGTGTGTGTGTGTGTGTGTGTGTGTGTGTGTTTATATATATGTGTGTGTGTGTGTGTGTGTGTGTGTGTGTGTGTGTGTGTGTGTATGCCATGCTCTCGCAACACATTTTATTGGATGTTTTTATTTATTTACACTTTGTTGGGAATACCCCCAATAGGACCCACGGCCTGAAGTAGTGCCGATCCCTTGGCGCTTTGCCAGTTTAGTATAGCATTTTCTTCGCCCGCCTTTGCCCTTTACAGCCCGTTCTCTGTTCGCGAAGGTGAGTTTTTCCGTACCCCAGTTGTGTACTACTTGCGTAGTCCTCAACCATGGTCTTTCCAGTAAAATACGGTATGCAGATGGAGATTCAGGTATATCCATGACTACAAAAGTAATCACAAACTGCATGTCTGCTATATTTACAGAGATATCGGCAACTACACCTTTTGGTTTCACACAGGATTGATATGCCAGCTTGATGGCAAATCTTGCTGGCTTCAACCCTTGCAAACCCCATTTTTCATATAAAGTAGTGGAGATCAAATTGACACCTGATCCTCCATCTACCATTGTTGCCTCATCCTCGTATCTCTTGTGTTTGATGGGCAAAGTGATGTTGTGTTCCTCACTTTCCCATGATGCTCCGATGTGGGGGACGTTACTTGTTTCTTCATAGCCCGTACAATATATGGGTTCAAGCGCTACTGGCTCCTCATCCGTTTTGGCCCATTCAGCTAGAAGGCTTTTCGCTTATGGTGCAATCCACAGTAGATCTCCGAGTGGTAAACTAACATGACTTGATAATAAATATGTGAGCCTTTCAGTGTGTGGTTCCTCAAACTCCACCATGTGAAAAGGTGATTCATGTTGGTGCAACCAATCATTTTGATTAGTGCACAGTGGTGAGCCCGCTTGCGATTCCCGTTCAACGCCAACTGGAGGTTCCGTGAGATTAACTCTTTTTTGCTCTTTTTCCTCTACTTGTGCTTTCTGTACCCAATGTCTTATTTTATGGTACTGTCTTTTTCTTCCCTCACGTTCGGATATGGCGCTGAAGTTGAGGGTTGGTCGTCCGTGACCAATAGTGGTGGTGAGGGAGCCACTTCCTTTCTCTTTTGCGCTCACGTAACAGTTAACACAAGAGTGTGAAGTTGGTGTCTACCTGATGGCATCCCCGCTAAAACTGCTGGTTGTTGTATTGGTGCACTGGTTTTAGGTTTAAATGGACAATTCTTGTAACAATGCCCATAACCGCATTCTTGACAGAAGGATGTATATTGTCCCTTGTAGGGACATTCCGCAATTCTGTGTCCTTCGTCGCATCCGTAGCAGCCGTAATTTCTTCTGTCTTGACGTTGAGTTTGAGCTGCATAGGCCGTAACATATTCATTTATGGCAGGATCCATAAATGGTTCATCCGGTATGTACCATTGCTACTGCTCAGGTTGAGGTGGCATTTGCATCTCTGGTTCCACTATTGTCAAGTCTACATGGGCCACTTGTTGATTGATTGGCCCTGGTAGAGCAGGTAAGGCCATACGTTGTGGTTGATTTGGTGCGTCGTACCTTGGTGCCGTGTTGGGTGCCCCTTGATGGTAGGGATAATAAGTTTGATAAGGACTTCTCTTCTGTTGAACAATCCGGAGGTTGAACGGGAAAAATGCCGTATCATGCGATGTTGCATTGCACAGATGGCAGAATCTATGTGCCAGTCTCAGATTTTGCTTCAGGACTGGACATTCGTTTGTTGTATGGTTTTGCGTGCACACTGAACACCATACATTTTTTCGTCTTTGATACTATAGTTGGTTTGGTTCTGGTTGATGTGGCGTTACTGCTACAGCTCCCTATAAGGCCTTCAGTTTCTGGTCAAACTGCGCCGTAAGTTGCTCCATCTGCTGTTTGTGTAATTTCGTCATTTGCTCCAACAATAGTTCTGTGGATAGAGCAGATGCGGTTGATGATGATGATGCGATCGAGAGAGTAGGGGTGTGGGTGGATGGATATTCCTCGTCACATCCCTCATCATCTTCCCTAATGGCATCTTCCATAGCTTCTTGCAGAGTAGCATACTGCTCCCGTCATTTCAGTTCTTTCTGATGCTTCATGGTAGTCCAGCTAGGAACCACATGGTCATCGCATGATCGGGAGGGAGTTAAGGCTGCACTGCACTCGGATCATAGGTATTTGACCCGTTCAATATAGTCCCTTCTCGTTTTTCCATCCTAACCTTGCTCTTCTAGGAACTTTCTTGGTAAAAAGCGCGTAATGAGAGCCACTTTAACCGCTTCCCAGGTGGATTTTTCTGCTTTTGATAGGTTAAAAAACCAATCATGAGCCACTGCCAATAAGGACATGGGAAACAACATCAGCTTCTCCGCAGGTGTCCATTCGCCGTAGATTTCACAAGCTTGCTCGTAGATCTGGAGGAATCGGATGGGATCTGATGATCCGTCATATTTTGGTATTTCCATTCGTGGTGCTCTCCGGACTTCTTGCAAGGGAGTGACAAGTACGGGTTGGCCCATTGGATCCATTGGTGCTGGTTCCGGTTCTACCTCTTGTTGCATGATTTCTAATCTGAGAAGGTGTGGTGCTTGATTTGCTATCCTTCGTGCTATTGATCATCCCAATCTCAGATTCATCTGATGGTGGATTCCAAAGTGATTGGATCTTGCTTATACAGTAGGATGCAGTCTGGATCTCAAGGATCTGATCGATCTGATCGGTCGGAAGGGAATTTTAGGTCTTTTACGGTGGTTTTTCCTTGATAACTTTTTAATCCTTGCACTGATTGACATGAGATTTTGACAGTAGCTGAATCTGATGCAGATCTTTCCACTAATGTGGTCTGAGAGGGTTCTCTTGTGCAAGGGTTTTTTAGCTATTTTTGCAGGTAAAAAATTTGATATCTCTCCGATCTTTGGAAAGTAACTCTTGCAAGGCTCACAGTAGCTGGATCTAGGTCAGATCTCACTATAGAATTCTCTGCGAGAGTTAACTCTCGCAAGAAGTGAAAATTTCACTATCTGCGAGAGTTCAAAACCACTTTTTTGGCTTGATCTACACCAAATCTCAAAACTAACTCTTGAAGGCTTCATCATTGATGGAAATGATCATTCTGAATCGATTGAGAGGGTCTGCGAGAGTTCTTACTGGAAGGATTTGCTGGATCTTCAATTTTTAGTGAGTTTTTTAGCACTTAAACCCAATTTTCTGATCACTGGAATCAAAATAACTCTCGCAAGCTCTTCTGTGTTGTGGTCTCACTGAGATGGAACTTCAGAATCCTCTACGAGAGTTCTTGCCCATTGGAACTAAAAATTTTAGTGTCTGCGAGGGTTCACTGATACTTTCCTGTCTTTTTTTCATCGGAAACTCTCGCATAGGCACTTAGACATCAAACTAACTCTCGCAAGCTTCTCTGTGTCTTGGTCTCACTGAGATGGAACTTCAGAGGGCTGTGCGAGAGTTCTTATAAAGATTTGAATTTTTTTGGATTTTTCCCAGGATTTTTTTAATTTTTTAAGATTTTTCTCTGATTTTTACAATCTTCTTGGAACTAACTCACGCAAGCTTCTATGCAGGTTTAGGACAGTACCCTGGAGCTACTGCCAATCATGAAAGGGTTAATTCCCACTGGTTCTGGAGATATAAAAATCTGATGAGATTTTAGGTTCTTTTTCCCTCCAAAATATAGATTGGTGTGTTTTTTGGGTTTTTTGGCTGATTGGTTTGGGTTTTAAGCCCTTAGAGGCTGTTCAGGGCCTCCTCTACCCTCTCACACCCCCTCAAAAGCAAGAAAATAGCTAAAATATAGCTAAACTAGTTAGTGGAAACCTATCCCCAGCAACGGCGCCACTGTAGGGTCGAAGATCTTGCGTAGTATAGCCCTCTCGCCTATCAACAAGGGTTAGATCACTGGCTAGGTACCTAACTGTAGCGTAGGCATCACAAAGGGAGCCGGGAACCACAACTTAGCTTCCCAGCCTTCAACTCTTGCCATCCAAACCCACTTGACATACAAGCAGCCAACTCGCTAACAACGATCAGACTTAACCAACTTGAAGTTTCGAAAACCAACACTGAGATCCAACCTGACGCCATGCTAGATCGGGGGTCCCGATGTGAGTGACTTCCCTTCAAGCAAGCCGCCCGACATACATCAAACTTAACCAACTCGAAGCTTCGTTACAAATGAGTAACATCCATTCCAAGCAAGTGGTCTGACTTACATCAGACTTAACCAACTAAAAGCTTCGTCACGAGCGCTGGAAGCCAACCTGGCGCCACACCAGACTGGACAGCCATAAACAGGTAACTTCCACCCAAGCAAGCCATCCAACTCAGCCGACAGGTTAGAGCCCATTCCCCAAGAGCTTAACCCATTCACGTTCATGCAAGGAACACTCAGAACCACAAGCCGCAACAGATATGGAGACAACAGTTTCTGGACCAAATGGTCCCGACAACATACCACTGGCACCACGGACCGAATGGCCCCGACAGCGTCCCGGGATACGACCCTTAGCTATGTGCCAACTTAAAAATTTTGAAGTGGCCTTACAACTGGCGCTTTTATCGAACACTGAAACCCAGAAGGTAATCAGAGTCAGTTTGAGAAAAATCCCACTTTATTGATTAATCTGAGAAGGTTACATTTAAAGTGTGTGACCGACCCTAGTCTCCGGGGCGCTAGCATGCCAAGGCGAGAGCCATGACAACATTCCAGCAAGGGAGGCTGAGACTTGGCTGGAGCTCGCCCTGAGTCGCAACCCGCACTCCCCTATAGTATTGGTGGGATTCGGCACCCCCCTCATACCAAGCACTCTACCCAGGCTGGTAAAGCACATTTTTCTCTCTCTAGAATTTTCTCTTTCTAGAAAGTCATTTTCTCTCTCTAGATTTTATTAATCCCCAGACTTCCTTTAATCATGCCTAGATCGTGTGAGGTGATTGCACATCGATTTGAGCTCTCTGGACTTCGCTAGAACCGATCAAAGATTTTCAGCCATAGGAACTTGGCGTCGGCTGGATTCTGGTCACAGTGGCGTCGGGAGCGGCGCCGGTGCCGTTGGAGCCGGGAGCAGCCGGGGCGCTGCTGGCGCCAGTGGCGCCGGAAATAAAGCTTGTAAAGGTAGCTTTACAACACCCCACCTTTATAAAATCTGATGTCCTCATCAGATGTCAGATTAAAGTAAAGCGTAGATTTTATATCGCTTTCGTAAAACCCAAGAACCTTATTAACTGGTGACAGAGGCCTTTCTTTGAAATGTTCGCCCCTGTTGCTTCTGACTTTTGACTTTGGAACTTCTTTGAGCTCCTGATTTGTCCTTGATGCACTTTGTGTTGAGCTCCCTGAGCTCCAGATTTGATCAGTTCCGCACAGGTATCAAGGCTCCCTGAGCCAAAGGATTTATCGTTTGATTGCCCACTTTATGGTCCACTCTGTACCTTGTTGCTCTTGCACCTTGATTTCTCTCCTTGTCCCGGCCTGATCTTGATACATTTCCTTCTTGGCTCTTTAAGGTACGCAAAGATTGAGTACTCCGCAATGCACCTCTCACTTGGCTTGAAGTAGCTCTTTGAATCAGCCCAAATATAACCATTGACCTCGTGGAAAGCCAAAGGGTCGCACCAGTTTGATCCGCATACGAACTATCTCTTCGCATTTGTTTGAAGCACCATGTCCATCGCGCAAAACTTGACTTTCACAATTCCATCACTGATCAGTTGCCTCACAGTTAAAACAAGAAGTGTACATCGAGCTTGGCTTCAAGTAGTTCTTTGTGAATTAGACACATGCACCCAGAGTTTGCATTAGTCCGATCTCAACACGAACTGTCCCTTAGCATCTGTTTGAAATACCAAGTCTCTCATGCAAGACTCAACTTTCACAGTTCCTTCATTGATCAGCTGCCTTACACGTAACACAAGCCAGTGTACTCATATGTTTTCTCATCATTGCTGGTCCAGAGAAAGCCTATAACAAGCTTTCCTTTCCACAACAAAAACTTGTCAACTTATTAGGTCCAAAGTTCGCCAGTCTTCTCGTGTGAGTATGGCTAGGTCACCTTGAATTTGCCCCCATTTTGATCAACTTTCATTCAAAATTTGCCCCAAGAGAGAGGTGTGTGTGATAGTTCCCCTCCACTTATAAATTCAGCTTATCGGACTTAGAGTAGAGTTCTTCGGACAAAAAGCCTTTCCAACACTTTGCTTCCCATCTGCTAGGATTATGGCTCAATCCAACTTGTTGCCAATCTCTAAAGAGGATCCTAGTCTTTCCCCTTTGAGGAAAAACCCAACTGATACTGGATATCACCCATGCTCAGTGAGTTTCAGTTTTGAAGGTGGCCGTCCCAAAATGAAGACCAACTGCTCCATAGAAGATCTCCCCTGAAATTGCCCTTTCCAACTTTTGACTTCCTGCTTGCGTCCGGTGGGCGTTGTCGCAAATGAAACTAACCCAAGAAACAGGCTAGCCATCCATCCTTTGCAAACATTGAGTCGTTTCGTTGCCGTTCACATGCGAGTACTTGAACTGCAAATCCGCCCCACAGATTCTGTAGTCCTCTTTGTTTGATGGTATCAGCCTTCAAAAGAAAGGTTCCTTCTCGAGCTATCAGCTCCTTGTATCACAAGCAATCATGCAAACCAGACAAAGCATGAGTACTAAGACTCACCACGAATACATACAAGTAAGACACTCAAACAGGTTTACTAACAAGTAATAAAGACAAGGTCCCCCTTTGAGATGGTCCTGCCAATGGACCTTTGCCTGGCCGCGCCCATACAAATCAATCACAGAATCAGCCCACATAGGACACCCCTCCAACTATCCGTGCTTCACCATTAAGTAGCACATTGCCTCAGTCACGCCCCCACCACTTTTTGGTCGATAGCCCTTATAGCTAAACGATCGGCAGCTATCCCGCATCGGCAGCTAACCACCCGTGCTTTACACCCGAATTCGAGCAGCATCTCTGTACAGTTCGAATATGTCATCCCGCACCCCACAAGGCACAGACCGTGCTTACACCAACCTAATGGCAGCACACTGTCTCATCTGTCTTACGTGCAGACAGCGCCTGGCCCAAACCGCGAGAACTGACCGTGCTTACACCTCAAGGGCAGCACCTTGACTCATCAAGTCCCCCGTTCTGTCGACCACCCCGACCGTGGACGCACCCGCGCTTACACTGTGGGCAACACCTTGCACAACATTTGTCTTGATGAACCCCAAACTGTGGCCATTTCCGTGAGATCCGCATAGCTGACCGGCCAGTCGACTTTGATACCACATGTAGCGCAGGCATCCCAAAGGGATCCGGGAACCACGACTTAGCTTCCCAGCCTTCAACTCTTGCCATCCCATACAAGCAGCCAACTCGCCAACAACGATCAGACTTAACCAACTTGAAATTTCGAAAACCAACATTGAGATCCAACCTGGCGCCATGCCAGATCGGGGGTCCCGATGTGGGTGACTTCCCTCCAAGCAAGCCGTCCGACATACATCAAACTTAACCAACTCAAAGCTTCATTACAAACGAGTAACATCCATTGCAAGCAAGCGGTCTGACTTACATCAAACTTAACCAACTGAAAGCTTCGTCACGAGCGTTGGAAGCCAATCTGGCGCCACGCCAGAATGGACAGCCATAAACAAGTAACTTCCACCCAAGCAAGCCATCCAACTCAGCCGACAGGTTAGAGCCCGTTCCCCAAGAGCTTAACCCATTCACGTTCATGCAAGGAACACTCAAAACCACAAGCCGCGACAGATATGGAGACAATCAGTTCCTGGACCAAATGGTCCCGACAGCATACCGTTGGCGCCACAGACCGAATGGTCTCGACGACATACCGCTGGCATCCCGGGATACGACCCTCAGCTATGTGCCAACTTAAAAATTTTGAAGCGGCCTTACAGTTGGCGCTTTTACCGAACACTGAAACCCAAAAGGTAATCAGAGTCAGTTTGAGAAAAACCCCACTTTATTGATAAAAATGAGAAGGTTACATTTAAAGTGTGAGACCGACCTTAGTCTCCGGGGCGCTAGCATGCCAAGACGAGAGCCATGACAACATTCCAGCAAGGGAGGCTGAGACTTGGTTGGAGCTCGCCCTGAGTCGCAACCCGCACTCCCTTATAGTATTGGTGGGATTCGGCACCCCCCCCCTCATACCAAGCACTCTACCCAGGCAAGTAAAGCACATTTTTCTCTCTCTAGGATTTTC
Organism: Diphasiastrum complanatum; assembly: GCA_029204225.1. Classification (NCBI taxonomy): domain Eukaryota; kingdom Viridiplantae; phylum Streptophyta; class Lycopodiopsida; order Lycopodiales; family Lycopodiaceae; genus Diphasiastrum; species Diphasiastrum complanatum. Next base: position 13,210 of record MU835147.1, on the reverse strand, counting down.
TCTTTCTAGAAAGTCATTTTCTCTCTCTAGATTTTATTGATCCCCAGGCTTCCTTTAATCATGCCTAGATCGTGTGAGGTGATTGCACATCGATCTGAGCTCTCTGGACTTCGCTAGAACCGATCAAAGATTTTCAGCCATAGGAACTTGGAGTCAGCTGGATTCTGGTCACAGTGGCGCCGGGAGCGGCGCCGGGAGCAACCGGGGCGCTGCTGGTGCCGGGGACAATGCTGGCACCAGTGGCGCCGGAAGTAAAGCTTGTAAAGGTAGCTTTACAACACTAACTATGCATAGATGCTAAATTTAGTTAGTTTTCTACTTCCTGCCTAACTCTATTCACCACTAACACTACTCTCCCTTAACTCAACTCCTCTACACTAACATTCATCATGATTTGGGTGAAAGAAAGAGATAGAAAATGAGAGGAAGAGAGAAGAGAAGAGAGAAAGAGAGAGAGATGAGATGGAGGTTAGCTCAAATGCTCAATGTCATTGCCTATGGAAAAACCTTAACTAGCATAATAAAAAAGCATGGGAAATGAGAATAACAAGCAATCACAACAATAGCATAAGCAAGATTGATTAGCAAATGAGGATGCTTGAGCTCTCAAAATGGTAGAGTCTCCTCCTCTCTATTAAGCATGGAAATAGTGTACAAATGGTGTCTTTTTATAAAATGGGGAAGGCCCTTGCCCCTCAATCCTATTGGCTAATATTCACATTGATCTTATCCATTTATCTTGGACCCAACTTGATCCAAGGGTTCACAAAAAGTACATTGGAAATCACAAGATTCATGTGAGTCCAAAATTGGACCCAACTCTAAAAAGTAAACTCTAAGTTTAGAATTGACTTTGGGCCTCAAGTTTTATTTTGATTACAAAGGGCCCAAGTTTATTATTTTATTTACAACTTTACTTGCGTGCTCATTGGGCCATGGGCTTATACACGTAGGATGCCATGCCCTCGCAACACATTTTATTGGATGATTTTAATTATTTACACTTTGTTGGGAATACCCCCAACAGCTGGCCTTGTGAGGCAACTCTGGTTGCTTCAGTCAGAGGAAGAAAACAATGAGCGTTGCTTGGAAGAAGTGTTGGCTATCTTAGGCATCATTGCTTCCAAGTTAAGGACTCATAGCCATTACACTCATGGTTGGTTGGCGTAATAGGCGGAAGGTTGGAAAAGATGGTTGGTCGAACTTGAGGCAATCCATGTCATAGACAATGGATTAACCTAAACCGTCCACTAATAGAGAGAGTATCATAGCTCTGATATTAGTTGCAATCTTCATGGAAATCAAACACAGAGTGGAAAAAGAAGAGCAAGTGTAGAACTAACAGACTTTGGTTTAGTGTAAACTCATTATGAAATGTAGCAGCTTGTTGTGTACTCTTCCTTTGGATCGTCAAAACTCTTTTTTGCACTTTTTGTCTCCTACATCAATATCTTTGGCAACATAAACTTGAAACTATTATTTTCTAACTCTAGCTTCAAGATCTAGAAAAAACACTGAAAAAGTTATAAGAAAATGGCAATAATGATCAGTCAAGTGAAGACGGTGATGGTCACAATAGTTGTGTTCGATCAAGATTTGTGCTACGAAAATGTAAATGTGCTTCACCAAGCAATCAACAATCCAAGAGAACTTTTCCAAACGATAAAGAATACCTGAATCAAGATGGAAAGTAATCAAGAATCAAGATGAACTCACTGCCTTGGACATTACTACCTCAAACGTTGCTGCAACCAAGAATCAAGATTGTGTGAAGCAATCATATATAACTCATAGTTCCCTGATGATTCAAATTAAGTTGATTCAAATTGTGAATCACATCAATTCAAAGGAAAAAAGGAGTTTGAATCAACCGCATTTTGAATAATGGATTCTAAACTCAAATCAATATCAAAATAATTGAATGGTGATTCTTTGGAACTATGTGCCCATGTACAACAGTTCACATGAACGAAACAACAAATACGCTTACCTGCTAATCCAGCATTCTTCATTGAACACATCAGCACAATGTAGCTCTTAATTGCACCTGAAGAAGCTTATTGCTACGTCATGCTTTGTTTCTTTGGCTCTGCTTAGAGAACAACCGGATACCCTATACCTCCGAAAAATATTTTTGTCGTTTGAAACAAAATCATTCTGGACCTGAACTATGCCAGAATGGATTTGTTTCATGATACCTCTAGGTTCATATCCCCTGGGTGAATGAAAGCTACACCTTCTTTTGATATTGGTCTAAAACTTCATGCTTAGGGCTTAACACTATGGCCTCTTCCAGTTTGTCCACGCAAAAGAGATGTGCAATAAAGCAAACAAAAATGCCATGATAGAAACCCTAGCATATTGAACATAAGAGAGTGAAAATATTACCTTGGATGGACGGGAATGAAGAATTGCTGGAGTAAAAAAATGGCAGGCAGGATGTTCCTTGTGTGGTGGATAGCAGCAGGCCTATGAAATGTGAAGGCGACCTATGCGGCCAATGATGCAATTTGACAGTCAGCCTTCATTTTTAATTTGACTTCTACACGGCTTCATTTGAAGGGCATGACCTGTGAAAGACTTCTCTCGTTTTCTTAGAAAGTGCCTTTCATTATCACAGCTATCCAGAAACGTGTGACTCTTTCACACCTCAAAATGGCATGGGGGTAGAGCTTGGTGATGGAGGCCCTGCCACGGGGTAGACAAATAGTGCTAGAGATAGATATAGGAGATGCATTGAAAAACTTTCTCAATATTGAGAAGGGATTGAGAGGCAGCAATGAAATCACGAAACCAGCAAGAAATGCGCTTGTGCTCAATTGTAGGTACAACGTTGAATTTCAGTAGTCTAGAGTAGCCTTTGATATACAAAATGCGCTGGAGGCTTGTCTCTAGCAGGAGTAGGTAGATAATGGCCTCTTTAAGCAAAAACGGCCCTCTTCTGATGTTTTGAAGGTACCACAGGTCAAAACTACCCCCCCTTTTTTGAAAACACTTCATTCTTCTTTATGAATGAAGGTGTGTTTCATCATCAGAGGAAAACATGTTAGATCCCCTGTTGGAAATGTGCCTTTTTATAGCAAAATTTACTGGGATCTGCAAGCTGCAGAAAATATATGCTCTCTATGATTGAAATACGTTGGATATGCAACTTCAAATATGGTCTTTTGCTCTCTGGCTTGCAAATACAATTTTTTTTTCTTGAAACGAATCTGCAGATCAACGATAGAGTGCTCTGTCAAGCAGCGATGGAGGTTGATGAACGGGGTGTGTTGGAGCTTGTAGGCAAGTAGCGATGGAGTGCCTTCTCTGAGCAACAATGAGTCATGTTCACTTTGAAATGATTCTTTCCTGGGAGAAAGGCTACATGACAGTGAATCATGGCTTCTTCAATTTTGAACCAGAGAAATCAATAGGGCTAGCGTTGGGTTTCTTCCATTTCCTTGATTTGTATTGCTGGTTTCTGCTCAGGAGGCAATTTGCAAGTTTGCTATGAGCTGTTTCTTCCCTCAGCTCCAAATGATGGTTATTTGTTCAGAAGATAAGTTGCAGGTCAACTATGGACTCCTTCCATATTCTTTGCTTCAAATGGCATTCTTTTACTTAGAATGAAGGCAGCAAGGTCTGCGATGGGCTACCTCTTTAAATGAATTCTGCTCAGAAGAAAGCAAAGAAGAGGATTGCATTGACCAATGCTCAAAAACCAGGATGTATAAGCATGAGCTAGCATTCCAGAATATTGATAGACTAACGTGAATGGCTCTTGCAATGGCTAAATGTTGTCGGTAAGCATGGAAGCGCCATCAAGAACTGTTTCCTCTCCCTCTGTCTTTTAATAGACATCATCGCTTCGCTTGCTAGGCGCAGCAGCAGGTGATTGAATCAATCAGATGCCATTCTCCAAGATCCAAGTAAAAAGAAGTTCTAGTGCATTAGTGGACTGCCGCTACATGATTTGGAGGGCAATGAGGGCAAGGGAATGTCCTGGCATGATGATTATAATGATGACCCAAGGAGTGGATGCGCAATAGGCCGAAGGCAGTGCACGGTGCACTCCTACCAGTTCCGATGGTTCTTGGCACTTGGGGACCCCGTCCCCGCAGATGGAGGAAGGAGAAATTGAAAAATCAAATCCCAAAATAGACCTCTTACATTGCAAACAAATAATGAATCTATAGTTGATGAAGGCCATTAGCCATTATCGCAAACCAATAATGAACGTCATTAGAGGAAGTTTGAGTTCAAAATGGGCCGCATATGAATTCGTGCCAAGATCTCTTTTGTATTTTGTCACTATTTTCAACAATATCTTTGAATCGCTATAATGTTTTAGTAGTAGCTCAGAAATATCTATGAATGTGCTGAAATTTTTTGGAAAACTCGAATTTTTTGGAAGACTCGAATTTTTAGAACGACTCGAATTTTTAGAATGACTCGAATTTTTGGAAAGACTCGAATTTTTTTTGATGACTCGGATTTTTTTAATGTCTTGAATTTTTTTCATAAAGTCTCAATTTTTTCTAAAAAGACTCGAATTTTGGAACGACTCGAATGTTTGAGACTCAAATTTTTGGGACGACTTAAATTTTCTGGAAGACTCGCAATTTTCCAAAGACTTGAATTTTTCCAATGACTCAAATTCTTTGAACAACTCAATTTTTTGGAAAGTTTAAATTTTTCAATGACTCAAATTATTTGGAAAACTTGAATTTTTTAGCAAACTCGAATTTTTAGAACGATTTGAATTTCTAGAATGACTTGAATTTTTGTAAAGACACGAATTATTTGATGACTCAAATTTTTTCCAAAACTCAAATTTTTTCGAAAGACTCAAATTTTTCCCAAGACTCAAATTTTTCCCAAGACTCGATTTTTCTCACGACTCGATTTTTCTCATGACTCAAAATTTTCGATGACTCGAATTTTTCTCAAGATTTGAATTTTTCCTAGACTCGAATGGACGACCACGTACATACACACACATACATCGGCCACCCATCAATGGCCATCGACTTTCCTCCTAAATCATCACTGCTCGCCCATCAACGAGATACTGAATTTTCAAATCGACCATCACTAGATCGGCTGCCATTGACGGGCACTCACAACTAGTTTATATATTTACTAGTTCTGAGTGCCCGTCGTTGACGAGCAATGGTGGCCAATCTAGTGCCCGTCAACGACGGGCACTCACAACTAGTATATATATATTCTAGTTGTGAGTGCCCGTCGTTGATGGGCAATGGCGGCCGATCTAGTGACGGTCGATGATTTGAAAATTCAGTATCTTGTTGACGGGCGAGCAGCGATGATTTAGGAGGAAAGTCGATGGACGTTGATGGGTGGCCGATGTATGTGTGTGTATGTACGTGGTCTTCCATTCGATTCTAGAAAAAATTCAAATCTTGAGAAAAATCGAGTCTTTGGAAAAATTTGATTCTTGGGAAAAATTCGAGTCTTTCAAAAAATTTCGATTTTTGGAAAAAATTCGAGTCATCCAATAATTTGTGTCATCAAATTCGAGTCATCAAATAATTCGTGTCCCGTGTAGTTTACTGACTGTTTCGGGTGCAAAACACCAAAAAGTGTGTTTTCACTCAGAGAGTTGGAAAAAGAGGCCTTACTGTCGGGGTTTAGGATTTAGGGACCCCGTCGTTGGGGGGATCTGCCCCCCAAACCCCCCACGCCAAGGTGCTACCACTCCCCGATCCCCCCAGGTTTTGCTGCTATATAGACACTATAGATAAAAATGCTATCTCTTTGTCTCTCTACCATTTTCTTGGAGATACGATTGGACTTTCTACTGAAAGAGCCACTTCATTGCAGGCAGTAGTGCCAAATCAAATCCTTGGCATTGTAGATGTTGGTATAAACTTTCAATAAAGGTATCCGTTTTTTTCAATCAAGTTCTAGCATTTCAGACGTAGCAGATGAATCTAATTATGATCCACTTCTGGCAGAGTAATTTGCATTATATCTCTCAATCTGTAGAATAAGCGTCTTCAACCTTGATATCTCTTTGTCATTTTGTTCTAAAACGCTGTACAACATTTGTATCTTACTTTCTCTTTCTGAAAATATTTGTAAGCAATTTTGAATGCTTGATTGCAACAACTGAATAGACGGATGTACGAACTCAGATTCATTCTTTCAAAAGAAGATTTGCTGATCTTCTATGCCATTATTAACCGGCTTCTTCTATGAGAGATTACGATCATTTAGATGTATGAATGTATGAACAAACAATTATCAAGTCCATCTTCACCATAGCCAAGCTGAGCGCATACATCATTGAGGTTTTTGTTAGTAGAACAACCTTCACTACATAGAACGACCTTCTTCTTATTCTTGATATTCATCGTGGATGGGCTTCGTCTTGTCCATGTCTTCCTACCCGATCTCCTACCATCGTGGCTGTAGAACACCTGATCAGACAGATCTCGATTCTACTAACAAAGTGCGCAGTTTACTTGACAAAGGATGAGAAAGAAACAAATGCATTTACTTAGTCCTGTATACCCATTTACAACCAATGGGTTTCTTGCCAACTGGTGGTTCCACTAAGTCCCATGTGCTATGCTTAGCAATTGACTCCATCTCCTCTACCATGGCCTTGACCCAAATGTCATCATCCTTTGCTTTAACATAAGTTGAAGGTTCTTTGCTTTGAATAATACTAGATAAGAGAGCATAATCCTTTCAGGCTGTGTCTTCTCTCTTGTTGATCTTCATAGCTCTCTCTACCTAGATGATCCTGGAAAGTCATCCGTCTCGCGGCTCTCCAACAATCTCTCAAACCACTTAGGGAGCTTCCTATCAGGTGATCGGCTTCCTGGTAAAAATGTATCCCATGGTACATCTTTATCCTTGCGTTTGTCACCTAAAACTTCAATCCTTCTTGCACCAAAAGGTCTATCTCTACCTCTCCAACCTGTCTCTTGAGGTTGAATAGTAGTATCATGAGGTGTATCCTCGTGTCCATCACTAGGAAAGTCAATAAATGGATCATCATCTGGAGGAATCCTCACTGTACCATCTTTTCCACTGGATGTGTCCGTCTTCTTAGCATCCTCGTCTTCATACATCTTAGATTCATCAAAGATAACATCACAACTGACATGTATTTTGTTCTCCACTGGATCAAAACACGTATAGCCCTTTACGGTCATCATATTCTAGGAATATACACTTTATAGCTTTTATATCAAGCTTACATCTCTCTTCCTTAGGAATGTGTGCAAAGGCCTTACATCCAAAGATTCACAAATGATTCACCTTTGGCTTCTTCTTCATAAATGCCTCCTCAGGTGTTATCTTTGGTATGGCAATGGTAGGACTTCTATTTTGAAGATAGACTGCTGTACTGCATGCTCTTTTGGTAGTTTCATCTCAGCTAGCATAGATCTAGCACTTTGCACAATCGTACGATTCTTGCACTCAGGTACATGCATTCTTCCTTTCCAACAACATCTTCGTGCGGCCAAGGATTTCATTCCTCCACCTGTGCGAGCTTCTTTGCCTCCCTTTGAGTCTTCGCTTAGCCATCAACATGCTCATTTTCAGAAGTATCTTTTGGAGCGCTTCCACTCTCATGCTTTCACTCAGCTTCTCATTGATTCACCTTCCGATGAGACTCGGGCTGGCCTTTTGTCTTGTGCAGGCCCGGGTGCTGGTGCTTGGCTTGTTGCGCGCCCTGTTGTTCCACACTTGCGCCTTTCTTCAGAGTTGTTTCTCACCGCTCTTCGGGTTAGGTTGGATCTCCCTCATCCAGTGCTGGCAGGTTTGACAAAATGTCCCTATGGTCACCCTGTTGATCCTATTGGCACTCATCTCATGTGTTGCCCTTATGGTGGAGAGCATACTGCGACTCATGATTCCATTCGTGACGTACTGGCATCTATTTCTCATGGGTGCGGCTTTCATGTTGTTCGGGAGCAGACACACATCTTGCCTGTGTCTGATTCACAGTCGCCTCGGCGTCGAGTTGATCTTGTTCTTTCGCGCGAGGGGATTCGCACGCTTGGGGATGTTGTTGTTGCTGATCCTTCGCGGCCTGACCTCCTTCATCGTGCTTCAACTACTCAGGGTGCCGCTGCTTCTCACATAGCTCTAGATAAAGAGCGCGATTATTCACATCGCACTCCTGGAGAAGGCTTTATCCCTTTTGCTTTGGAAACATATGGGTGCCTGCATAAGAAATTCGATGATTTTCTATCATCCTGTGTAGGTTTTGCAGCGAAACTCCAAGGTTGTGGTGCCTCACCTTTATCTATCATTACGGATTATTATCGTCAACGAGTTCCGATGACTTTACAATGCACTCAGGCACTTGCAATACTTCGACGTGCTGTAGTTGCAGGAACAGCTGCTTCACAGCTTCCTGCACTACCTCAACTTCTAACTGTCTTAACCAAGCAGTAGGCTTTATGTAGATACTCTACGAGATTGTTGCTTTGTTATACTTGTACAGTATCTCAATTTGCCTTATGGCCTTTACGCTTTTTACATGCATTCCTTTGTACTTTGATGGGTTTTCCCATCTTTTATTAATAAAAACAGGAAGTTCGCTCAAAAATAGTACTTGCCTCAATAAGATCTTATTTTTTCCAAAATAGTAACATGCTCGAACTTCATGTCCACTAACAAACGATGATGCATTTGCAAGTCTTTATGCTTTCTCTATTACATGGTCCTAGATGCCTCGTCCTTCCAGTTGAAAACCTTCGATCTTCAATTCGGAGGGGTTGACCTCAAAGACATAACCATTGATCTCTGTGCTGGATCGCTGAAAGCATAAGTGCAATGTTTTGAGTTGCAATTTCTCACATAATTTTTTCCTATCATTCTTAAATAGCATTTCTCGGCTCTCATTCTTCATTCATCCCTCCTTATTTAGAGACCTCTTTGGTCTAAGGTGAGATGTGCTCTTGAATATTTCTGGCCTAGTCTCTTGGGAGTTCGTCAGAATCAGCTTGGCCAATGTCTTGTCTTGCTTCTCGATCTTTTCTTTTGTATTGGCCTTTTCAGCCTGCCCATATTTTTTCATTATAATAGCAGGTACTTGAGGGGGCTTTACTTGGATCTCTTTTGGCTATTTTTTTTTTTTTTTTGGTTTCTTTCTTATCTCTTTTTGTCGCTTCGTCTGCTTTCTTAAATTTTCTTTGTGGCTGACCAAACCAATGTAGTTGGTCTCGGCAAGACACTGCATGACCTCTTAGCTGCCTCGATAAGACTATCAAGGTCTGAAAAGACTGGGAATTTCTCAGATGTATAGTGGGATGGTGGAAAATAGAAAGATGGAAGGTAGGGTGGTAGTGGTATCGATAGATGGTGTGGGTGATATAATAGACATGGGAGTAGATACAGATGTTGTGGCAGGAGGACTGGTTAATAGGAATGTGGATGGTGTGGATGTAGGGGTGGTTGGAGGAGAGGACTGATTACCCAATACTTGTACTTCCCCCTCCTAAAGGATCTTTTTCTCCCTGGTTACAAGATCCTTATCATCAAAGTAGTTCAATTCATGTTGATGCCTACAAATCCAGTTCCCCCCCCTTTCCAAATTTGTTGGTGGGGATGTTGCTGATGGTGTGTCCTGTTGTGATGATGTTGTTTGATAAAGGATTTTATAGGTGTGATCATCCTCATAAATACCTTTATTATTATCATCATCATGCTTCGATTAATGACTCATTCGACGGTCTTTCGGTTGAAATTTGACCGAATTTTGCACAATTTCACTGTAGTTGACTCCAAGATCAATATCTCGATTATATATAGGAATCAACTCTGAAGTGGAATGGATTGCTCAAAAAATTATAATATGCACAAAAATCCTAAACTCTCGACAAGGTGATCTAGAGATGAATATTAGGTAAATAAAAAAATTCATTCCTGAGATACTCTTCAATTATGACTCTCCTTCAATAGCTAACCCTCATGTAAAAAATGAAATAAAATCAAATCTAGAAAAAATACATGCAATCACAAGAAAAAACACTTAAAGCATACACATACAAAATCAATCACATAAAAAAATGATAAAAATTAACAAGGAAATATACCATCTTTATAGAGAGTTGATAACTGCACATCACTTCTTGAAACAAAATTTTCATTCATCAATATTGATATTCCACCTTGACAATTGCAATTTCTCATTGCTCTTAGAGGAATGAAAAAACTCTTACATTCCCTTGTCAAAAACAAGGCATGACTGGTTACACTAAATCTGCCATCATTGATAGCATATATTGTAAGATATAGTTTGAAATGCTTGGAAGGAGAATATACTATTCTCGTTAGTACCCCTCTGATCATGAGATTCATAAAATGAACCTCTTCTAGATTTCTGATTCCCATATTCATTTTTTTTATATGCACTTTTTGGGAATCTTATGTGGAAAGACATAGATTTGAGGTTGCAGAAGTGCAGAGAAAATCTCAATTCCCTAGGGAGGTTGCTCTTGTGTGAGAATAGTAGTAGATGATGGCATATATGTTTCCTCTTCTTCTTGCAATAACTCATTTCATATCTTGTAATAACATTTATGTTCCACGATCGTATCTGGATAATCTCGTGGTAATGTGGAAGTTTTCAAGGAACTTTTCACGTTCACAACAGGGATATCAAGTTAGATGTGCTGCTATTGGGCTTTGTGTTGTGCTCAATGAGGATCCTAACCGGATTTGTAACAGACGTGGCAGACAGGTAGGATCTTATTGGGTTGTTTCGGACAATCTTTAAAACTATGTTTTCTAACACATTCTGGGCATTCTGCATGGTACTTTGTTTTCACGTTACAATCAACCATAAAATGGCCTGCTTCACCACAAATGAAGCATCTGTTGTTCAAAGGCCCTTGTGCAATCGCATAGCCATCTTGTATGGCGCTTTCCTGGATTTTTTGGTTGATGTATATGCTCATCTCCTTATAGGAAAATGAGATTTTTTCTTGATAAGGAATATAGTTTCTAGTGTGGTATGTGTGTTCTTCACATCGTCGCATGGAATTTTCAGGAATAGTCTGATATGAAGGGCATTCATTACCCGTATGCGCACCCCTGCAGTGTGGGCACCATGTGTTCTCGCATCTATGATGTACCTATCCAGTAGGTAGCTGACCAGACATACTACTTTGGATAGACTTCAAGGTATCTCGAAACTCCTTAGACCAAGAAAAATAGCTGGATGCCAACAATCTTTGACAATTATGAAATTCTTTTTATGATGATGAATATCAAAAAGTTTCAATTGGTGCACTGTTCTCTAACAATGCTAGCTACTATAATAATTGGCAATCTTTGATAGTTGCAGGATTTTAGAATGCAACATTTTTGAGTTAAAATTTTTAGAAGGCATTATTTTTCAAAAGTTGACATCCATTGAAAGATGTAGCCTCTAGGATATTAAAGGGAAACTTGAGAGAAGTTTTTCAAGCATTGAATGAACTACTCCAAAAATCAACAAAATGCTTTTTGGCTCACATGCTCATATAGTAATGGATGCTTTGTGACTATTTTGCCCATTTTTTGAACACATTGAAAAACATAATATAGATGTACTTTCTTTTCTAACATAAATGTACTTTTTTTTTCTAATGGAGATCTTGCCTTTTCCAACCTGCGCGTCCGTACAACGTCTGTACAGTTGCCATGTGGCAGGTTCAGACTGGTCCTTTGAAGTCAAAATGTTCAATATTATGTTTCATAATGTACATGTGAAAAAAGTCAAAATATCCATTACGCAATGGAAAGTGCAAATTTTGCCCGATAAAAGATCGAGCCTAAAATTTTGAAAAGTCAGACCGAGTAAAATGTAGTGTGCCGGCCCCTTACATAATATTTAAATGCTTATTATAGAGGCTCTCCTCCTCCGAAGAAGACCAATTTTCCTATTCATCAAACTCCCATGCTCATCGTCGTCGATGAGCACGATTAACTCCCGATCCCCCCAATTCCAACGGGCACTGGGGATTCCTAAATTTCCATCTCTGCTGGTAAGCTCGCTCTCTCTCTCTCTCTCTCTCTCTCTCTCTCGCCTATATAGGCTCAATCTCTCTCTTACCTCGAAGCTTGAAGCCGCTTGTATGCTACTCCACCAAGCTGTCGACTCTCGACTCTTTTTGTCAATTCTGAAAGGCATAGAATAGAGGCCAATTAACAGCAAATTCAGCAGGAGTTATATATATGTTTCATTGCAACTACCTAATTACCTACAAATTCAAATTCCGCGCGCCTTCTCTTGCTGCAGCAAAGAGAGACTTCAAAAGCACGGAATTTGAATTTGTAACAAAGCAAAGATGAAATGGACATGGACTTCAGATCGCGATTTCTGGTTAGAATTTCCAGCCGAAATTGAGGTCGCCTACGTGAACTTCACGGATTCGACCCTACCCAGTGAAAGGATTGCATGCGCTAAAATAGTTCAACAATTGCTTCTCCAGCAAGTGTCGACATCTTCTATTTATTTGAAGAACATAAAAGCTTCCATGGAGTCTCGAAAACGCTGGATGTACCACAGTTCGCAGCACGATGAATGGTCGACATACAAAGGCTAAATCTCTACCTATGGGACAACGATTCCGAGAGATACGAGTATGAAAGGTTAGGTTTGGCAATCGATTATCAAAGATATTCAAGCGGCCTCTGGGCGAGGGCGAGTATGCGGTGGTCGAGTTTATTCAAAATGATATATGCGTTCAAAAAGCCAATGAAGCTTGCCAAATCTTGGTCCAAAGGATGTCAAACCCTTATATTGCGTATTCCATGTCTCCTGGAGTTCATGCATATTCCATGTCTCCTGGACTTGATGCAAGTGAGAATTTCCACAAGCTATATTATGACACGAGAAGGGCGCTATTGTTGTTGATGAAAGTCACAAAAGCGGAGCCTGAACCGTTAGCATTCCTCGATGATTGCAGAAAAATAAAGTTCAAGTTTTTACCTTTGAGCGATTTGTGGATTCTCAGTCACAGTGGAGGCAGCAAGGGCGTTCATGTGGAGTTGACTGTCAAGCCTATTGTGTCAGCACCTGGACGTGTTGCCATAAATTTTGTCACATTGTTCGTCAAACCAACCGGGCCTGATCTGGAATTGATAACCGAACTGAAATTGTCATTTGCTCCCTTCACGGTTCATCAGCAATCCATTGTGTTGGTGGAGGCAGAAGTAGGCTCTCCTGATGACCTTTACGACATCTCCATGACGA
>MU835146.1:0-41476 GCA_029204225.1 Diphasiastrum complanatum | reverse complement strand
CTGTTTGACCTACACTAGACGTTGCATTTGACCTTTGCAGAGGGAATAGGAGTGTCGAGAAGGCTGATTCGAAATTTAGGGTTAGGGGTGAAAATCTGAACCAAGAAATGCGAGCCAAGCCCTAAACGGAATGTAGCGTTACTGATGAGACTGTGAGAGAGAGAGAGAGAGATCAGAAAGGTAGCAGCAGGCAATGCTAAGATCGTCGGTACAATCCATCGCTGAAGCTCTCTCTGTCTGTCTATGCTCCTGTGTATACTGCATTTTGGAGTTTTATGAAGGGAGCGGGTGCCTTCTGTTTTCGAGATGAAGTTATAAGTAGCGGAGGATCCTTTGCAATGCGCTCTTATTGTCATTGTTTGTTGTTAGATGGTAGTAATAATTTGAGTAGGCATTGTAGAATTATTGCTTCAACTACCGCCTCATGGGCTTGATCTGATGCAGTGTGAGAATAATAGTTTTGTAATTTTGGTTGGATGACCATCCGCATAATGTCTCTTGCCTGCGGGCCCATTTTGGTTTAAGCAAACTTTCCCTCGGTTCCTACCACAATATCCTATAAAATTATGTTACAACCTCCTGCTGCTGTTCAGGTTTCACCCACAAACGCGCATTGCTTCTCTTTCATCTTCTGGTGCTCTTTCTTTGAATTTATTGGCCGAGAATCATCAGTTTTGACCACACACAAAGAATGCAAGTAATGCGAATTGCCCTTTCCCCTGGCTGCCTGCTCTGAAACAACCACTCTACCACCATTGTTCAGAGATGCAAGACACACTTCACATTTACCAACCTGCCATGCCACCTTGAACATCAAATTCTTTCTCAAGCCGCAATGCAATGCCTTCAGAGCTGCTTTTATTCTGAATTGGTATTAGTATGTATGTGAAAAAGAGATCACCATACTGTTTGAGGTAAGCTGAGTCATGGTACTTGGAGCAACAAGTTCCATATCTAAAAAACCCGCGTCCGTGTCAGTAGAATTTGTGTTACATTTGCAGGAAATAAAGCCATGGCCAGTTGGGAGAAATTCCAGCTTTCCCTCCCTCAGCGTAATACTGCAATGGGAAAGGGGGTGACAAGCATTCTGGTAGTACTAAGAGCGTGGTGCCATCGTCAGGGGAGGGTAAACCATGCCCATAAGCTTGTGTTCAATGAAGAGTTGAGACTGGCGGCCACATTGCATCGGCAGCCCCAAACCAAAAATAGCAGCACATTCCAAAAGAAGAGTGTAGTTTTCAATCTGATCACTGTAAATGGCCAAATTCTTGCTCGTGCAGTTCTGGATCTTGCCCAGTACGCGACCCTTGATTCTTCGGTGGTTAGGGCAGCGACATTGCCTTTGACAACTGGCAAGAAAGGTGTAGCAGGCGATGGTGGAATTCCAACTCTGTTTCTGAGCATTTCGTGCTCCAATAAGAGCTTGATAGATGATGTTGATCAAGATCTTAAGGACGCTTCCAGCGACGGTGCTTCTTCTAGAGGATTGAATGCAACAAATAGAAACAAGGAAATAAAAATCAGCCCTAACCTGGCAGATCAAACAAGGGTAATCTGTGATTTATTATTTTGAAGTTTTCTGTAGACTCCGTATGAACATTGATCTTGCTTCAATGATTTTCCTTCTCTTCTTAACAGACTTTTCGTTGCTGTTCACTGTGGCTCTGTTAATTTGTGTTAAGATTTGACCCTTGGAATCGGGTGAACCTGAATCAGATAATATTCCAGTTAATCAGATGAATCGAATCTCATTTCGATTCTGAATCAACCGTTGCCAATCTGGATTTGAAAGAATCACCCTGAAAAAACCTTGCAAAATCTTCTACATATGATGCTAGAAAACAGTAGTTTTTCATGCATTTCATACATCTGACAACAAGGAAACCTTTTGGCTCTATATATGCACATGCACACGCACACCCACACACACCCTAAAATCCAATGCCAGATTCTTTGCAATTTAAATTGTACGAATTGTTTCGAATCTCAAATCCTTGCTAATCCAGCTTCAAATTGAAACTTTAATATGTTTTATGAAGCCTTGTTTTCCTATAACCATGCTGGTTTGGCTGAATTGGAGGGGCTTTTTGCAGCCAGGTATCGCAGTTGAGAGGAAATGTGCGAATGCTCAAGTATTGCCAGTGACTTCTGCCGTTGCAGCAGCTGCTTCTGCCTATGCTTCCAAACAGTCTATGATGTTTAGGGATGAGTTCAATTCGTCCGGAAGTTCCTCAGTAGACTCGTATTCTGATCCCATAAACCCAGCAACAGAGGAGGACTTTCTCACGCCCAGGTACCTCGGTGCACACTCTCCTGCTATCACCTCATTCAACCCACCTTTGTCTTCTCCCTCAGGAGCTTCTCCTCAGAAAGATCCGAGCAGTGATGATAGGCATGTATATCCCCACAAGGAGGAAGAAAAAATATCAAGAAGCTTGACAAAACCTGGCCAGAATTTTCAGGCTGATGCGACCACAAGAAAATGGGATCGTGATGGGCAGGAAGGACAGGAAGGACGTTCTGTTGGAACAGAGGAGGTGAGTATAGTTCAAGCAGCAAGCACGAAATTTGCAAACGAAAAACTGGAGCATAAAGCTCTTGATGCAGTTAAGCTCAAATTCATTGTTGCAGAGGCCAAGGCTGCCGCTGCAGATGACAGAGTAAAGCAGTTGGAATCAAGAACACAGAACCTTGAAGGAGAGCTTGCAGATGTTGCAGCTGTTGAAGTTTCCCTTTATTCTGTTGTAGCTCAGCATGGAAGCTCTCCCCACAAAGTTCATCGCCCGGCACGTCGTATGGCTCGGCTGTACATACATGCATGCAAAAGCTGGAGTCAAGATAGGAGAGCCAGTTGTGCTAGAAGTTGTGTCTCAGGACTGGTACTGGTTGCACGAGCATGTGGAAATGATGTCACAAGGTATTGCTTGCACAGGAAAATCACAGCAGATTTGTTTATATTCACACAATCCAGATCGCTAACTTTTATTTGGTGATCTTGGAATAGAGTCATTGGCTATGCACTTTAGGGCTTTCTGATTTCTGTAATAGAGTTAAAAGTCGGCTTACGGAGAGAATGAACTCTATGCAGGTTGTCCTTCTGGCTATCTAATGTAGTTGTTCTGAGAGAGATGATTTCACAAGCTTTTGAAATATCCCCTGCATCTCCGGTCTCTCCCATCTTGAATGTAGAAAAATCCAACAAATCTGCTAGTGTCCTCAGCAAAAGCATTTCTAATGCGAAGAGTTCGATAACTGAGAGGATGCATGGTTCACAAGAAGCTCTATCAGGCCATGGTGGAACAGGTAACAACAAAATTCCAGTGGGACCTTCAATTGATTGGCGAGAACGGAACACATTTGTGGTAGCATTGGAGCATGTAGAAGGATGGATTTTTGGCAGGATCATTGAATCTGTATGGTGGCAGGTTAGTCATCTTCAAATTGTTGATGACTCATGTCCACAGCATGTTCACCTTGGTTTAAAGGCTAAACTTTTTAGTGCAATTAGGACTCCATAAGCTTTTGCCCACTAATTTGGAGCTGTTGATGTTGTGGAATCTCTTTGTAGGCATTGACGCCCCCCATGCAGAAATCTGCTGAGCTTAGATTGAGAACAAGTTACATTGAGGATGGCTTGGACAAACAGAAAAGTTCTGAAGTACAGAAAGCAGCACAGGGATTTCTTGGTCAAGATTTCGGGGTGATCCACCAGGGGAACTTGTGCCTAGAGTTATGGAAATCAGCCTTTCTGGATGTTTTACAAAGGATATGCCCTGTTCGTGCTGGAGGTCATGAATGTGGTTGTCTAAGATTCTTAACTAAGATGGTACCATCAGCAAAACCTCCAATCTCATGGAATTGTTAGTTTGTGATCACTTCCTGTATACTTTATCCAGTGATCACTGATTTGCATGCTAGTAGATCTACCACGTATTTATATAGACATGGTGTATAGGATGCCTTACTCAAAAAGCATATTCAGAGTAATCTAGAACATAGTTTCCCTGCCCAGTGAATGTCTAAATTCAAAACTGCTAGAAAGTTTTTTCAGTATTTTGGCAAATTTTGTTCTTGTTTTTCCAGGGTTTCTAATCAAGCTCTTCATAAAGACAACCAAGAAAGTTTTGAAAAGTTTCTCACAGGACCAAAAGCACCTAAGAGTAAACATGACTTTTTGGTCCAACGGTGATTGAAATATTGGTTTTTGGGTAATTTATGACCTGTGGCTTGTAAATCACCACAATATCAAAGAGAATCGTTTGAGAGTCAAGTGCATCATGCTGCTCTACCAGAGACTTGGCCTGTGCTGCAGGCTTCTTTAGAGATTTTACTTCAAAATTTGGATAGTGGATTTTGTGGCTTAGCATCTAACGATTAGGGTTAAAACTAAACATCCGAATGCTAGATACACCAAATTTTAAGGCTCAACGAGATATACAGTC
Organism: Diphasiastrum complanatum; assembly: GCA_029204225.1. Lineage (NCBI taxonomy): Eukaryota > Viridiplantae > Streptophyta > Lycopodiopsida > Lycopodiales > Lycopodiaceae > Diphasiastrum > Diphasiastrum complanatum. The sequence goes on along the minus strand of MU835146.1, from coordinate 37,034 downwards.
AATTTTAACACCTGTAAGCATTTGTCTCAGTTCAAAAATTTGGACTAAATTCGGGGATACAAAGGGCGTTAAGTTGTAGTGAAGATTATTCTCTTGTGCTATTGATGTTTGGGAGTTCAGGCAAGTCTAACACAGTGAGTGGAGAAGCAACAGAGGCAAAGTCTGGAGAGTGAACTTGGGAAGATGTGGCTAAGCCCAAAAAAATGCAATCATTATAATAAGCATCAGTTGGTTGAGGACAGGTGTGAATGCCTCAGATCTTTGGTGGGGAAGTTCAATAGTTCTATAGGACAGGGAAAACCAAGAAATTATAAAGAAAGGAAATCCAGTAAAGAAAGTACAATTCAACCTGCTTAGCTTTGTTTTATTGATATGACAATGTAATTTTGCAGATACTTGAACAGTGTGTATCTCGATTGGATGTAGCCATGTTCAATGCAATCCTTCGTGACCCTGGCGAATGGGCTCCCACAGATCCTATTGCCGACCCAATTGTTGATCCAAGTGTCCTCCCAATTCGTGCTGAAAGATTGAGTTTTGGAGGTGGTGCTCAGCTTAAAATTGCTGTAAGGATCTGCATGCGTATATAAACAGCCCTTATCATAGCAACTTTACCCTACAAAGTTCGTCTGTTCTTTTGCACAACATTATGTGCCAGATTTATCCTACTACTGATGTGTTTGCATAGGTGGTGAAACTTTTTATTATATGCAGATTAGAACTTGGTCAACTTGGCTTGCTGCATTTACTGTGGGGGACGGGTCTATTAATGACAACATTACTTCATCACATCTTAATAGTACAGAAGGGACTGAAAAGGAAACCAGAAAACAGCCAGCATCATTTCCTCTACTGACAACAATGGCTGATCTTCTTATGCTGCCTAAGGACATGCTCATGGATAAATCTGTCAGAAGAGAGGTCTCTCTCTCTCTCTCTCTCTCTCTCTCTCTCTCTCTCTCTCTCTCTCTCTCTCTCTCTCTCTCTCTCTCTCTCTCTCTCTCTCTCTCTCAATCCCACAGAATTGATAGCATCTATGATCACACAAGCCTTTTGTGTTAGTGCAGATTAGTTATAGAAAACAATTGCCTTCAAATTTGCTGTAAGAATTCTGTCTTTAACTTCCAGGATGGGAAGTATATTAAATTCTATTTGACATACTGTTTATCAATATGAGCACAGGTTTGTCCCACTCTCAGCCTACCTCTTATCAAGAAAATACTGGAAAATTTTGTTCCTGATGACTTCTCACCAGATCCTGTCTCTCCTTCACTTCTGACTGCCATTACTGCTGAGGTACTTTGTTCAGGACTTGGGTTTGTGTGGGTCCCTAATCTATCTAAGTTTTTGGCATATAATGGTTGATTTGGCATATTTTGGCAACGCTACTTCTATTTGAAATTCTCATTGCCATTCTGTTTGCGATATATGCCTGTTTTGAAGATTGCAATCGAGAAGCAAATGCATGGTGAAGTAAATCCCAGCTCAGCCTCTCCTACAATAGTCCCTGCTCCTCGTGTTCATTATGCACCCCCATCTTCAGGCTATGTTCGTGAGTTGATTGGTGATACAACAAGTCATTTTCGACTGGATAGGAGTAGCTCCTCACTTTTAAAAAAAGCACATACTAGCGATGATGAGCTGGAGGAGCTTGAATCACCCCTATCTTTTATAATGGATTCTGCACCATCAAGACCAGAGTGTTCGGACATCAACAAAATGATCCAAAACGGAGGTCTTCTTATGAATGGGGCATCTGATGAAGCAATGAAGGAACCAAAGATGGAGACTGGATTTGTCAAGCGATTTCAGCTACTTAAAGAAGTTTGGTATTCTCACTAATTTAATTTAGTGGTGAATGGGAGGCTGGCAATCGTATTTTGTAGTGACATGCAAATTTTCCTCAATAAACAAGTTCTTTAGAACACAGAGTAACGGCATTTCTCATCCGAGACTTTGAGGGTATGTGCTTATGCACTTGAAGTCAAGACTGAAAAATGTACTTGTGTACATGAATAAGTATCAAGCACCAAGTTTTTCCTTGCGATATCTGTAGAGATGGTCATATTTCTCTTGCTTTGTTACTTATGATGTTATAACAACCTCATTAAAATATCCTGTCAGTCAGTTGCAAAAAGTTTTGGATTAGTAAGTTTTGATGGGAATTGCTAGCAATCAACCTTATCAATGCTCACATTGTTAGGCAGCTTATGATGACTTTGGAGCTTTTATAGTTTTGTGAGCCTTTGGTTTCTTTTTTCCAACATATGCGTGGACTATTCTTATATTTTTGCGCTAGAAAAAGCTGCTCACATGTTCTAGTTATGTCATGGGCATAATATTATTAAAATACATTGCACTTTCTAGCTTTAATTGAAACCATAAAGTCAAAAAGTAGAGCAGAGATAAAATTTTTAGTTACTAATTATAATATGAATTAGCAAAACTTGGATAAGGGAGAAAAAATGATCAACTCCAAGCCTAAACCCTGAAACCCATATGCTTGAATTATGAACCCTGAGAATTTTGAATTCTAAGGCCTGTTAGTGAAAGTGCATTGATCTTGGCAACAACTCTTTGAGGGATGGTGAATATGAAACATAGATGCACTGCGTTTCTGAAACGCAGTGCAGAATCGTGTTCAGAAACGCGGTTCAGAAACGCGTTTCTGAAAAATACAAAAAAATTCCAGAAACGTTTTATATATATATATATATATATATATATATATATATATATATACATATGGTTTTTTTATGGGCAATATGGGTATCAGATGAAAGCTCTAATCTAGAGCATAATTACTGTGTAGTTTGCCGATTGTTTCAGGTGCAGGATGGTCCAGTTCAGGTGCATTAATCCATGTTGGGTTCTGTCAGGATAAAAATCTAAAACTAACCTCTAGCTTGTTCGTTACGATCACAGATGGTCTCGGTAAGTGTGTTTTTGCTCAAGGACCCCAAACCCCCCGTTTCATCGCCCCCCCGGACCCCCCGTTTCTCGGGGGGCTACCGCCCCCCCGAACCCCTTGAGCATTTATTGAAAACCAGAGCAAATAACAACCAAATAGCTATTAAAAATAAGATCTGTTTGTGCCCCATCTACTACACTTCTAAGAGGCAAAACGTTGGTTTGACCATTGATCCCCTAAAAACTTTCAGCCATAAGCTATTTTTCCAAAAAAAATAATTTTTTTTTAGTACGATTATGGGAGGAGAAACATGTTTCTCAGAAACGCGTTTTCCGAAACGCATGCCCTCAGAAACGCGTTTCTGTGCATCTATGATATGAAAGTGAAATTTGTACTTTTTCCAATCCTAAAAGCGAAAGTTTTATATTTGTAATAAACGATGAGTTACTAAATAATGTTGGTAAAAAATGCTCTTTGAAGAAAAGCATTTGCTTGATAGAAAACAGCCTTTGATAAAAGATAATATGCAACAAAGGGAATTTTCAGAAGTGTCACATTGTACTAACGATGATCTCAATGATTTGGAGATAACCAAAAGGACTCTTTTTGAGTAAAAAAGAGCCTCTTTTTTGGTAATCTTGATTAGAGTTAATCACTTCCTCTATCCAATTTAAAGTAGACACAAAGGAATGGTCCATATGACGTATCAAATTAAATTCAAATTACAACTTGAACCATAGTACATCCCATTAACCCCATTAACCCTACTATTGATATTTATTGCAAATAGGTCTTTTTTTTAATTTATCATACTCAACATTTATAAAATTAATCACTAAATCTCATAATCTATGTTTTCACTAGTTATCTTTATGCCTATTGAAATAATAGATTTCTGGGAAGCGGTTAAAGCGGCTCTCATCACGCGCTTTAAACCAAGGAAGTTCATAGAAGACCCGTTTCTCCTGCTCAATAAGGTTAAGATGGGAAAAAGAGAAAGGGTCAGGGACTATATTGAACGGGTCAAACATCTATGATCCGAGTGCAGTGTAGCCCTAACTCCCGATCATGCGGTGATCATGTGGTTCCTAGCGGGGCTACCACGGAGTATAAGAAGAGAACTGAAACGACGGGAGCAGTACGCTACTCTGCAAGAAGCTATGGAGGATGCCATCAGGGAGGATGATGAGGGATCAACAAGATTCGCCATCAAGCTAGCAGATCAATCTTGTGTAAAACCAAAGGGTGTGGTTGCCAATATCCTTGTAAAAATAACGGGCATGGAGTTTGTGAGAACCTTTGTAGTAATGGATAGTCCTGAATCTCCAACTGCATACCGTGTTTTACTGGGAAGACCATGGTTGAGGACTGCGCAAGTAGTACACAACTGGGGTATGGGGAAACTCACCTTTGAAAATAGAGAGCAGGCTGTAAAGGTTGATCCAACCATGTGGGCGGTGAAACCTATTGCACCCAAGGGTGATGACGGATCATCCACGACAGATTACACGATAGATCGCCCAAGGCCAGCCAAGGGTGGTCACTATGATTCAGAGACGGATGTTGTGAAACGGACGGATGCATTAGCAATGATTGACTGCCAAACATATCAATACGAATCAGATTCTGAACCCAGCACATCTTCACCCAAGTGTTACACCATGGACACACCAATTACATTTGGAGTGAATATGATAAACGTAGCATGGCTGTCAACGGAACCTATTGAGAACCCAGTGGACGATGATTTAGTTCCTTGGCAATATGCTCTGACTTATAATAAGAAGATTGAGCTATTTGATGAGCAGGTCCTACAGCACATGGACCCAGATTGTTACAGAATTAAGAAAGTACCAGCTCAACCGCCGAAAAAATCTGCTATGACGAAAGTTTTGAGGATAGATCCACCAAGGGCACTTGCGAACAAGAAGAATCAGTTGAAGCAACGCTACAACCAGGTGATCCGATGGATTGATCTACCCAAAGAAGCTATAGCTATAGTGGATGTGGATATTTCCAACTACGAGGCGAATGTCACACCAGTTCTGAAAAAAGACAACAAGGACTAATCCACCAATATGACGAAAAGAGACAAAAGAAGGTGTTGGATTCCTTGAAGTCAATCAGGATGAACTCTGATACAACGTCATCCTCCCGGTCGGATGACGGAAAATCAAAAGATGACCAGTCGGGCTAAGATCAATATGTTGTAGGAGGAATCTCGATGAGCACCAGTTCACGAGATGCCTGAAACCTTCAAGAACTATACCTTGGACGACGTGGTAATTATGATGCCGCAAGCCCAGCGAGAACCTGATCAAAGTCAGGCACTTGCAGAACAAGTCTTCAAAGGACCTGTGCGAACACAACCAATGAACCTTGCCGAGCCAGATGAAGAAGAAAAGATAGTGCATGTGGGAGAGCAGTTAACGCCCACACAATTCAAAAGGCTACGATCATTGTTGGTGAAGTACAAGGACTGTTTCGCCTAGAATTATAGTGATTTGAAGGGCATTCCACCAACAGTAGTCCAACACATCATACCCTTGGTGGATGGAGCAGTCCCCAAGGTTAGTCGATACTACCATTGCAACCAAAACTACATGGAGCTGATCAAGCAGGAATTGCAGAAGCTGTTAGACGCAGATTTCATTTATGAAATCGAGCACACTGAATGGGTATCGCCGATAGTTATAGTAACCAAGAAAAATGGAAAAATGCGAATCTGTGTAAATCTGAAGGCGCTAAATGCAGTCACCAAAAATGATCATTTTTTTTTACCCTTTACGGAAAGTGTCCTTGACAGAATAGCTGGGGCCGAAGTCTACAGTTTTTTAGATGGTTTTAGCGGTTACAACCAGGTGAAGATAGCACCCCAAGACCAGCATAAGACAACATTTGCCACGGAATGGGGAACCTATGTCTATAAGGTGATGCCATTCAGACTTTGCAATGACCCAAGCACTTTCCAGCGAGTCATGCAGACGTGGAAATTTTCTTGGACGATTTGTGCGTGCATGGACCAGACTCAGAACACTTATCCAATTTGGAGAAGTTGCTACAAATATGCCGCGAATTCCAGATCTCCTTGAATCCAGAATAATGTCAATTTTGAGTTACACATGACTTGATTCTCGGCCATATAGTATCTAGACACGAGATTGCCACAGACCTATCGAAAATCAGGATCATTGTTGATCTACCACCACCAGGAACGACTCGTGAGGTCTACATTTTTATGGGTCATGCTAACTATTACAGGATTTTCATTTTAGATTTTGCGGAGTTAGCATGACCAATTTACAAACTCACAACGGATCCACCATTAGAGGAGTTTTGAGTTCCAAAAAGACCCTTTAAGAATTCGTGCAAGATGACTTTTTTATTATTAAAATATTATAACACTAATACTTTTGACTTGCCATAACTTTTTAATTGTAGCTCAAAAGTAGCCATCTAGCATATCATTGGAAAGCCCTTGTCGAGCATTTTCTAATGCACCAAACTTTGCTAAATTCGGACTTACCACTAAAAAGTTATGCCATTTTTAGTCTGGAATCAAAATGTGGACTCAAAAAGTTACGTTACGTAGATTTCAAATTTGAGTGTTTTGATTGGTCCATGTGTAAGAAAAATTTGAGAAAAAATATAAAAAGAATCTTTACAAAGGGTCTTTTTGGGATTTAGAACTCCTCTAATGATTGGAACGAGGAAGCCCTAAAGGCTTTCCAAAAACTTATAGATGCATTGGTTTCAGCACCAATCCTACATCCACCCAATTGGTCCATTGAGTTTCATGTGCATATGGACGCATCGAAGTATGCAGTTGGAGCAGTCTTAACCCAGCCAGGAGAACACAAAAAGGATTTTTTGATCCGATTTGCAAGTCGACAACTTAGTGATACAAAAATGAATTATTCAACCACAGAGTGGGAAGCACTAGCAATGATATATGTGGTTAAGAAGTTTCGACACTACCTGATGGCCACACACTTTGCTTTTTACATGGACCATCAACCCTTGCTCTATCTCGTCAACAAAACCTGCAACACAGAGAGAATCACTAGATGGCTACTTCTGTTGTTAGAGTTTGATTTTCGGATAGTAGTTTGCAAGGGAAAACAACACTACATGGCAGATCATGTGTCGTGTGTCAAAGGGAAGGAGGTTGCACTCCACCCCGACGATGAGCTGGCCGATGCTGCCTTATTTTATGTAGACACAATACCAGAGTGGGTTGCCGACATAGTTGAATATCTAATGCAGGGCCAATCAAACAAATCACTACCAAAGGCAGATCAATGAAAATTAATCTTGAAAGCTAACCTTATCAGCTGATTGCCGGCCAATTGTACCAAAGAGGATCATTTCGCTTTCACATGAAGGCATGAGTGGAGGCCATTTTGCACCGACATTACAGTTCGCAAGATCTTGCAATTAGGATGCTGGTGGCCAACGATTCATAAGGATATGGAGGGGAGGAATACCTGAGGAAGTACGATGTATGCCAAAGGGCAAGGAGACCAACAAGATTGAATTATGAGGTACTACACCTGTCTTACCCCAAGCACCATTCGAAAAGTGAGAATTGGACTACATTGGTCCGATTCACCCTGCAACAAGAAGTACCCAAGCTCAATACATAATCGTGGCCACCGACTATCTCACCAAGTGGGTCAAAGCCAAGGCAGTAAGAGTAGCTGATGCTAGGACCACTGCCAAGTTCCTCTATGAAAATAACATTGTGCGCTTTGGATGCCCGGTGGAGATAGTCAGCGATCGCGGAAGTCATTTCATCAATGAGACCATCAAGGTCCTGTTGGAGTAATTCTTCGTGAATTATCCTCGCGGTAATGGGCAAGCAGAATCATCCAATAAGATCCTGTGTAGCGTGCTCACGAAAATAGTCGAAGCTAGCAGATCGGATTGGGAACACAAGTTGCATACTGCTCTGCAGGTATTCAGGACAACATATAAGGGAAGCACTGATCAAACACCCTTCCAATTGGTATATGGTCAGGATGCTGTAATGCCAGTAGAGTTTTTAGTCCCTTCATTAAGGATTGTCACAATGCAACGTCTTGATGAATCCAGATCTCTACAATTATGCCACGATGCTCTGCATAAGCTCTGTGAAACACACTCACTAGCTGTGCATGCATTGGCAGCTGAAAAGGAAAGACGCAAAGCATGGCACGATCGTAGGTTACAAAAAAAGGATCTTTGTTCCGGATTTCTAGTCTTGATGTATAAAACCAAGGCAATCAAGGGAGAGAGAGAGAGAGAGAGAGAGAGAGAGAGAGAGAGAGAGAGAGAGAGAGAGAGAGAGAGAGAGAGAGAGAGAGAGAGAGAGAGAGAGAGAGAGAGAGAGAGAGAGAGAGAGAGAGAGAGAGAGAGAGAGAGAGAGAGAGAGAGAGAGAGAGAGAGAGAGAGAGAGAGAGAGAGAGAGAGAGAGAATTGAGATGGAGGTTAGTTCAAATGCTCTCGGCTTGAGATAGTGGCCTTGAGTCAGGTGCAGGTTGAACTAACCAGACGAGTTTTTCACTTTGTAGTGCTTGCACCTCCGCCCCCAGACGTGTATTTTCTGCTTCATATATCTGGAATTGCGCGGGAGGGGGGCAAGTCGTAGGGATGCTTCAAACTGAAGCTCCTGCACCTTTGTGGAGGCATCCGTCAGCGCTTTGGAGAGGCTCTGAATATATTGTTTGAGGCCGTCTTCCTTTTGCTGCAACTTCGTTATCTCCCAGTGCCTGTCTTGTTCGTATATATCTCCACTGTGTGGAGTTTATAAGACAACTAAAACAGATAATCACAAGACTAGTTAAGGCTAATCAACTAATCAGTTACTCTCTATCGTTGCCATTCGTTTCAGCTGGGCGTGAAGTCTACGATTCCAAGCCCATTGAGCTGTCAGCTGGCAGCGCAAAAGATTCCTCTTCGTTTGTTTCATTTCGTTCGTTTGCTTTCATTCTTTTCGTTTCTTTCGTATCTTTTTCTTTTGCATCCCTTTGCGGTTGCGGTCCTGGAGGTATGTTTACGATTCAAGAATGATTCGCAAATCGTTCGTCCTTCAAGTCAAGTCACGTTGACTTTTGTGAATTGTTCTCCGTTTGACCTTCGCTTTGTGTTCGTGTTGCGACAAAGTTGCAAGAGTTCACCATTTCTGACACTTATGCCATCTGGGACGTGCCGAAGAAGCGTTTCCACTTCTTGTACCAGGGTACCACACATACAAGATACGGATTAATGCGGACTTGATGGTCACTATCCGCATTATGTCTGGTGACTGCCAGCCCATCTCTCATCATCAGGCAAAAGCCTTGATAAAGCCTTTCGTAACCTAGACTTCACCTGAAATTACGATCCAAACTAACAACGGGTACTTGGTAGAGGCTATTATGGACCCAATAATTCAGGTGGCTGCATATCTGTTGAACAACTTTTGGTTATTTCAACATTTCGCAAGGACATAATCCAGTCCAAGCTGCTTTGTCAGATTGTGGTGTCCTTCTTGGGATTCCATGGCCCCACGGTTGTGCCATACGACTGGTATGCCTTCCTCATCCATGAACTAACAATCTCCATCAAACCAAACACTCGTGAGAGTATCGCAGCGGGCTCCCAAATGTGTAACTTCGCATGTGCACTTCCCGAGGCGAAAGTGCGTAGCTTCCGCCGTTCTAGCCTTTTATCATCCACCGTGCCACACACTAACCTCAAGAAGGCATGGCGCTGCCCCTCCTCCTCATCTCCACCTGCCACCAAACGTCGTACCACCACCACCACACCAGTAACAGTTCCGGCTTCTACCACTGCCACTTCCTCTTCTGTACAACTCCCTACCACTATCTCTGATGCCGTTCTTTTTCCTTCTGTTCCACCCACAACTGCTGTTTCTGTTTCCATTCCCATCTCCTCTGTAGATATTACTTCTCCCTCTATTCCATGTTCTACCACCCCTTCCATTACTATCGCATCTTCCATTACCCATGTTTCCACCGTTGTCCCTCTCCAGTTCAATCCTGCTGATTCACAGTTGTCTCCAGACAACCTGGCATGGATGCAGGTCATCAACTTTTCACCACCACGCCAGGCCACTTTAGCCCCATCCTCTCCTTCCGTCCTCCACACTACCCTACAGTTTCCCTCTGTTCCCTCCATTCTCTCTTTTGGACAAGCTGTCCCCATCCCTGTCTCCACTTCTGTTCCTCCCACACCACCCACTTCTCCATCAAAGGCTGTCGAGGGCGACCAACCGTTGCTTGATGACGCATTTGTGCAAATTGTTTTTATTCCATCGCCAGATCGGACAGATCCCACCGCACCAAATGACAAGAGATCACTGGAGAAACTCATAGAGGACGAGGATGATGACACTATACAAGTCGTTGGGGCCACTACCTCACAAGCCCCTGCAACCGTCAATGTACCGGCTATTCCAACGGACCTACATCGGCCTACCAAGCCTTGGGGACATTCATCCAAGATGCAGTAGCAGCCAGAGCCTCATTGGATAGCCAAATTTTTGCATTTGGCAACAAACAACACCCAGTTGCGAGCGCCGAAATTGTGACTTTTTTTTTGCGTGAGTGTGCAATGGCGATCATCATTTCGTCCATAGAAAAATACTAGAAACAAAAGAGCTGTGTATGAAAGTCTGCCAACGAGCAGAACACAACGAAAGAACCGCAACGTCAGGCCGCCAACAAGCGAGACACTGACGATCTTGCTCCAAAATCAAATTGATAATACAGTTGTTCTATTTTCGTCCATCTCCTTGGCTTGTGCCATTTGTCTTGATTGCTAGAACAGAATGTGTTCTGTGATGTGCAGTCGCGTGTCTAGGTTCCTGTGAAGCTTCCGTGCAAAAGAAAATTCAAAGACACAAAATCGTTCGCGACAACGAAAACGAAAACGAAACAATTTGCGACATGGTATCAGTGCAAACATGTTATCACTACTGATATCTAAGCAATGATTCTCTAGACAACACAATATGGATACAACAATCCAGACAAGAGTAGCAATCAGTCTTGATGGCGCAAATTACAAAATCTGGAAATTCAACATAAAAACTCTTCTAAAGGGCGAAGACATCTGGTCGGTGATTGAACTCTCAGAGGTGCAGCCTCCAGAGGGAGACCCGAGGAGAGCTGAATGGATCAGAAAAGATGAGCGTGCAATGGCGATCATCATTTTGTCCATAAATGAAGATCTACTCATGCAGATTGAAAACTGTGAAAGCAGCCATGCAGCATGGGAAAGATTAAAATAGAAGTATGAAGTGAGGACTACAGCTTCAGTCATGCACCTTCACAATCAGCTGCAATCCATACGATGGGATGGGAACCAATTGGATTAGCACGTTGAGAAGATCAGAACGATCTTCGCTCAACTCATTGCATCAGGATAGGAGCACCAGGTCCTAGCACCACAACAATTGATGTACTTCATGAAATCTCTACCGATGTCCTATCAGCCTTTAAGGATGCTCATACTGAGTCTACCAGATATGACATTAGACAAGGCAGTCAGTCTTGTCGTTGATGAGAGACTGATGAAAGATGAAGGAGAGGGAAGCAGTGATCAAGAGAAGGCTCTCTTCACAAAGGAAAAGAAGAAGAACAAGAACAAGCCAAGATTCGAGAAGACGAAGTCCTCAAATCAACAATCTTCTTCCTGCGATCACTGCGACAAACCAGACCATACAACCAACAAATGCTGGTTCAATCCAACAATACCTTGCATGCACTGCAGAGTCATCAAAGGATGCTGATAGTGGTGACGAAGCCTTCATGATACTCGATGAAGCTTCAATGAGCTACATTGAACACGACTATGATGTAGTCATTGATTCAGGAGCAACATCGCACATCACCTGCAACAAGTAGATCTTGATCGACTTCAGAGAGCTCGAAAATAACAGAGCAGTGATTCTAAGTGATGGGAGCAGACACGATGTCAAAGGCATCGTCACTCTACAGCTGCGAACATTGTTAGGCCAAGTAGAGCTGCTAGGAGCACTCTATGTGCCCTCACTCAGAAAATATCTGCTATATGTTTCCAAGGTAGCAGATCTTGGCATTTGAGTTTTGTTTGACGACAACACATGTCGTATGATCGAGAAAACAACAAACAAGTTGCTGATGGTCGGATGTAGAGAAGGAAACCTCTACCAGGCCAAGATAATCAGCAACTCTGAAAGCGTATTAAATGCATCAAAAAATGAAGATCAGCTCTGGCATAGGAGAATGTATCATCTGAACATGCGGAGCCTGCATGACATGTACAAGAAAGACATAGTCACAGGTCTCAAGATTTCAAGGCCCGAAACTGAGTTCTGCGAAGCCTGTCAGAAAGGCAAGCAACATCGAAATCCATTCACGCATGAGGAAAGAAGAGCCAAAGAAGTTCTTGAGCTCATCCACTATGATGTCTGTGGACTGATGAAGATGGATTCGCTCTCAGGTTCGAGGTATTTTCTGACGTTCATAAATGATTACAGCCGGATGACCACGATCTACTAATTAAAGAAGAAATCCGAAGTGTTTGATTCTTTCAAGAAGTTTGTGGCATTTGCAGAACGACACACCTCAAAAAGGATACATATCCTTAGATCTGACAATGGAGGTGAATACAAAAGCAAAGAATTCACAAAAAATTCTATGAAGAACAGGGGATCAAACACCAGTTCACTCCTGCATACACACCAGAATACAATGGTGTTGCCGAAACAAAAAACAAAATACTGGTCGAAGGAGCCAGATGCATGATGACACAGGCTCAATTGCCAAGTCAATTCTGGGAGGCAATAGTTGCAGCTGTACACTTGTAGAACAAATCAACAATGACAACGCTGGATAACAAGACGCCGTACGAAATGTGGACAGGTAAAAAGTCTGATCTATCATATGTACGTGTGTTCGGATGTGCAGCATATAAGCACATTCCAAAAGAAAAAATAAGCAAGCTCGATGACAAATCAGAGCAAACGATCATGGTCGGCTACTCGAATGGAACACAAGTGTACAGGCTCTATGATCCAACCACGAAAAAGGTTGTTTCGAACAGAGATGTGAAGTTCGATGAGTCCACATTTTCTGGACTAAAAGACAAAAGAGGCCATGAGATCTTCACACTGCTGCCTATTCAAGAGGGAGATCGAGGACAGACTTTAAATCAGAATGCAGAGCCGTAGACTCCAGAGCAACATGAAGTAGAGAATCAACCCCACGAACAAGAAACGTTCGAGCAGCGACGAAACGAACCTAGAAGGTCAATGAGACAAAGAAGACCTCCGAACCGTTATTCTGACAATCTTCAGTGGAGCGAAGACACACAGTTCGAGTATTGCAGCTTCACTAAAGAGCCAACAACATATCAAGAAGCAATCTAGAGTTCAGAGGGAAAATTCTGGAAGCAAGCAATGTCAGAGGAGATCGAGTCGATGAGGCAAAATGAGGCATGGACATTAGAGCCACTGCCAGAAAACAGAAAAATCGTCGACTGCAAGTGGGTATACAAGAGAAAGATGAAATCAGATGGCACCATTGGCCGCTACAAGGCAAGGCTTGTCGCGAAGGGCTACACGTAGAGATATGGTGTTGATCATTTTGACACATATTCGTCGATGGTCAAGATAACAAGCATACGACTACTCCTTGCATACGCCACACAACACAATCTGGAAATTCACCAGATTGATGTGAAAACAACCTTTCTCCACGGAGATCTAGAGGAGGAAATCTTCATGAAGCAGCTTGAAGGTTTTGAAGACCCCGACAATCGACAAATAGTCTGTCGGTTGCAAAGATGCATCTATGGTCTAAAACATGCATCATGAGCTTGGTACAAGAAGCTCGATGGTCTTCTGAAGTCTTTAGACTTCAATCCTACACAACTAGACTACAATGTCTACATAAAAAGAGTAGGAAAGGATTTTGTGATACTGACTATATTCGTGGATGATTTGCTATATATGATAGGAAATTCCTTGATGCTGATAAAATACACGAAGAGTCAGATTTCTGAAAGTTACGAAATCACAGATCTTGGAGAAGCAACAAAGTGCCTCGGGCTGGAGACCAGAAGAGATCGAACAAAGGGCGAAATGCACTTGAGTCAGTCAGAATATGCCAGAAAGGTGCTCAAGCAGTACCACATGATGGACAAAAGACCACGCCAATGATAGTTGAAGCCAAGCTGACGAAGCAGGATTGCCCAAAAATGGAAGAGGAAGAACAAAAGATGGCATGTATACCCTACCAAAACTTAATCAGTAGTCTGATGTACCTTACAATTTGTACCAGGCCTGATCTAGCTTTATCTATTTACGCCTTGAGCCAATTCTCTTCCAATCCTGGCCTGACACATTGGCAAATGGCAAAACGAATCTACAGTATCTGAAGGGTACCAAAATATGAGATTAACCTACAGAACTGAAAACGAAGAAAAATGATTCGAGCTGCACCACTATAGTGATGCGATGGTGAACTCCTGCAACTTTGCTGCAACACGAACACGAAGCAAAGGTCAAACGGAGAACAATTTGCAAAAGTTAACGTGCCTTGACTCGAAGGATGAACGATTCGCGAATCATTTATAAATCGTAAACATACCTCCAAGATCGCAACCGCAAAGGGATGCAAAACGAAAAGATACAAAAAAAAAACGAAAAGAACGAAAGCAAATGAAGGAAACAAAACAAACGAAGGGAAATCTTTCGCCTTGCCAGCTGGCAGCTCAACGAGCTTGGAGTCGTAGACTTCACGCCTAGCTGAAACGAGTGGCAATGACGGAGAGTAACTGATTAGTTGATAAGCCTTAACTAGTCTTGTAATTCTCTGTTTTAACTGTCTTGTAAACTCCACGCAGTGGAGATATATAAACTATTCTCTTGAATCATAACATAGAATCTGAATATACAGAATTTCTGTAAGAGACAGAGTGAGACGTAGCAAGTAGAGCAGAAAAGAAAAATACTAGAAACAAAAGAGCTGTGCATGAAAGTCTGCCAACGAGCAGAACACGGCGAAAGAGCAGAGCGTCAGGCCACCAACGAGTGAGACACTGACGATCTTGCTCCAAAATCAAATTGATAATACAGTTGCTCTATTTTCTTCCATCTCCTTGTCTTGTGCCATCTGTCTTGATTGCTAGAATAGAATGTGTTCTGTGATGTGCAGTCGCGGTTAGAAAGCATATTGATGTTATATACAAAGATGAACTTATTAGTACTATGGCGGTGGAAGAAGACTAAAGCCTTCATTATATCAGGACGGAGCTTGTCCTATTACAATACGAGATTCTTGAATATTTCATAGTCATTTTTCATGAGAAATTGGCAAGTCTTTACAAATTATAGTTGACTTAGTTTTGTATAGTGATTGTCAATAGGAATGAATCATTCTTCTATGCAATAATCAACAGTACATCTTTTTCTTTTTCTTTTCTTTTTTACAAATACGTAAAAAAAGCAAATAATGTACGGGGATAGAAACTAGCAAGGTAACTTTTTCTAAAGGACTTTTAGATATCAAACATTTTCTAATATTAGAAATGGCTCTTTTGCAAGTACATAAAAGACAAGAGCACCATATCAAATGTACAAACATTGGCGAAACTATCAAAATAGTGGAAGAGCATTCAGGGACAACAACAGTGGCATTTGAAACAAATGTCTTGATCAACTCCAGTCATAATTTGTACACTTCATTAGAATGGTATTCATCAAGAGTGAACTGTCATTTTCAACACAATGTATTAGTGATTTCATGATAGACACAATGCTAAACTATAAAAATCTTACATAATCAATTGTGAATGTGTCTACTAAAAAAGCATACAAAGTATATCTTCCCTCTACTGACAAGAATGTTGTTAGTAGAGATGTGATATTCCATGAAGATCATAAGTTTAACTTGGATAGTCTCATGAAAGATCTACAATCATCAATCTTGATGCTGCTCAAGAAGTTATGAGGCCGAGGCTTGAGGAGGAGAAACTTCAAGCACCCACACCAAGAAGATCTACATGAGAAGGATCTGAGCCAAGGAGGCTCACATATGATGAGTAAGGAAGGCAAGTGGAAGGTGAAACTTCCTATCATGCTCTCTTCATATTAGATGAAGAGCCTAAAGATGTCCAAGAAGTACTTCAATCCAAGATGTGGGTTGAAGCAATGACCGAAGGTTTTGAAGCCTTGATGTCAAACAACACATGTGGGAGCTTGTGGAGCCGCCAAACAACATGCATGTGATTGGATGTAAGTGGGTTTTCAGAATCAAGTATAATACTGATGGATCTATCAATAAGTATAAAGCAAGACTTTGTGCCAAAGGCTACTCACAAATCAAAGGTCTTGACTATGAAGACACCTTTGCACCAGTTGCAAAAATGGTAACAATCAAAATACTCATATCTCTTGCATGTTTTCACAATTGGAGTATGTTCCAGCTTGATGTTTCTAATGTCTTTCTCAATGGTTACCTTGAGGAGGAGATTTACATGGAACAACCTCCTGGTTTTGTGAAAGAAGGTGAAGAATCAAAAGTTTGTCTTTTGTTTAAAAGTCTCTATGGACTGAAACAAGCACCAAGGTCTTGGTATGCAAGGCTCAACTTCTATCTCATATCACTCGGATTTTGTCTTAGTGAATATGACCCCTCTTTGTATTATAAGTTTGTAGATAATTTTGTAAATATTCTTCTAAATTTTTGCGAAACGAAGACAATAAGCGACATTTTTGGAAGCGGAAGTTGAAGTTTCAACTATAGAAACCACAAGTTGTTGCGGATATAGGCACTTTCGACGATGCAGGTTTTTTTATCAATATAAATATGGCCTATCTTGAACTTTTCAGTCTTTACATGGATTGGGAGCAAAACCTTACAGATTATTTTGCGAAGATTCGTCACAATTTGCAAGATAGAAGGAAGTCAATACGTTATAAACAATTCTGTACATATTCATTTTGGCAGTTTGGCACCTTTGCGACAAAGGCGAAATCCAAGGAAGACTTGATGTTGATTGAGGCTCAACAAAATTTGGAGTTCACCCAAAAACTACATGAAGAACCGAATCCTTCATAAATATTCATTCTTGCCTATGTCGTGGTGATGTTTCTATGTGATGCTGAATCCAGATCTTTGAAGTTTTGAAGGTGTTTTGAAGTTTGATTTAAGTTCTCATCAATAATTCAAAGATCAACTCAAATCAACCTATTTAAAGAAACAACAAAGACACAGATTCTCTAAGACGAAGAAATATCTAAAGGAAGACACATATGAAGATATATTTTTGCCTTAACGAAAATCTGAAGAACAGAATGTTTCGCGAACGATCCTCGAAATGAAGATGATATGTTCCACATTTGAGGAAGGGGATATCTGATGCCATGAAAATGTTAAACATTAAATATCAACCCAAATATGGCATGATATACTCAAAAATGAAGTTATAAGCTGGATAAATATAAATCATGAAGAGGCCTAAGTCGATTTCGAGAATATATCTCCTAAGTACTTGCCTTTTTAAGGGCAAGACCTTTAAAAGAGAAAGACATTGTCTTAGATAGCCTTTACTAGGCCGTCCATGCGAAACGACTAGATAAGAAAAGACATGTTACGCTAGAGTAATTTTAACTCTTAGTTAAATATACCTCTTATGGTATAATTGAACGTATATGCAATCTAATTGTTAACTAGACCCTTTTGGGGGAGCAACGCACCTGTTGTTTTAGAGGTGTATTTGTTTGCCCCATAGAACATATATTGGTCTCACACTTCAGTCTCGACCATCGAGAGAGAAGAGTTTATGCATATGTAAGAGGTTGAAGAAGTGAATAGAGTGCTGAGAGTTATTCTCCCTTATCTTTGTTCTCCGCACTTTTGGGTGTGTGTGATCCTGAGTCTACTAGCAATCTCTAACGCATTACATGAATCACTCTCTGATCAGACAGACTCTCTAGTGCATTACAGTCGTTTGCTGTGTATCCGTAAAGCATGCCCTAAAGAACTGTCTTAAAATCATCTTATTCGTCTGTCGCGAATACTTTCTTTTTGGCACTCAAATAACGACTACATTTGGTACAGTCTAGCACGATCATTGAATAAAGCTGTATGTATACATATGAGATGACAGTCCCTATCTGAAAAATTGAGTCTTTAATCTGTGTTCCTGATTGTAATTGACATACGTTTCTAACGTGCTCTAAAACTATTCGTGTTCTTTAACCATTAATTTGGACTTAAGTTGTTGAGGACTTCTGTCTAGAAACGAACAGTTCGCAAATGCGATTAACTAATTGTATGCACAACCACCAATACATCGAACATTTTTTGACTCTCCGTTGACTCCTTAATCAGCCGGAGTGAAGTACTGTTGTACTACTTTGATAACATCTCACCTGTAGAGCGCGTTTCATTCGATTTGATAGAGGCCAGATTGTTGTTCTGAAATTATTAACATTGCACAACCCAAACACAAGCAATGCTGGTTACTTTCTAATGTCTGTTGACAACCAGAATAACACTCGAAACCACTTGTCATAATTGTATCAAATATATAACTTTTAAACGCTATCCTTTGTGGGAATGACATTATTTACTACAAAAATCTATATTAACCTTGTTGGTATAGTACCACACCTCCAAACATAGTAAGCAAACAACATCTATAAAAAGAATTTGTAGCTCTAAAGATAGCACGTCGACATACTATATGAAATGAGAAATTTTTTTGTAGCCTCCAAACATAGCATGCCGGTGTGCTATCTTTGGATGCTATCAAAAAAAAATTTAATTTGAATTTTTTTTTACTTAAAGAGAATTTTAGCTATGTACCAGTGCTCGGGAAACCTCTTTTGAGTTATCCTCAAAAAAAACTTACATTTTATAGAGCTTCTCAATTTTTTGAAGACTTTCATTTATAAAAAGGTATATCTGCTTGTATAAAAAACCATCAAGCATTTTGTTATGCTGGTTTTTGAGAACTTGTCGGTTCCATTCCTATAGTTGGTTGATTTTTCCGAGCACTGCTATGTGCCAAACCACATTCTTAATAATAAACATTGAGGTAGTGGCATAAAAAAGGTAGCACACCATGTGCTATCTTTTTGTTGAATCTGTTGGATTTCAATGCTCAGCCTCAAATCCTTTTGTTAATGAGCATCTTGAAAGTCGAAAACAGAAGGCTCAAATTTTTCCTAAGCAAGAAAATTCAGACCCTGGGTCGGGTCGGATTGGTTCGGATTTTTTTGACCCTTCACTATATTATCCGAGCACCTTCGAACCTGTCGGGTCTAATTTTTCCGACCCCGAAACATTCGACCCTCAGCATATTTTCAACCCAGCGTATATTTTTCAATCCTTTGAAGAAAATTCGGCCCTATGTAATTTTTAATACTGTTAGTCAAAAATCCGACCCAACGACTTCCCCTACTTTCTAACTATATGAGGCGGTTGTAATAACTATAGCAAAAGTCGTTGTAGATATTTTGTAGTATATCACACTTAGAATCTTCATCAGAAAACTTCTTCTGATAATTCAAAGTCTGATAGTTTGTTAATCTGCATCAGCGTTATCACTCTCAACAAGTTGAAGTTATAGCTTCATGCAATTGTACTCATTGTTCATAATAATCAAAGTGCGATTTGTCCTACTGATGTTATTGGTCATTGCGCATTTGTTTGAATCCATCATTTGAACTATTTTGCTTCTAACTGTGGTGTTTCTGATCCACGCATCTAGCTCGCTCTCATCTTTCGCACAAACCCATTGATTTATGACATGGTATCAGAGCGGGCATCCAAGTAATTTGCTTCTCATTGCGGATTATTAGTCTTGTTTCTATTAAGACAACGAACTAGCAAGCGTGCAACCAACAGTATTCCGAAATCATGTTACTATCAATGATCTCGCTCAACCAGAATGGATCAGTCTTCTCAAATCGAAAGGCTCGATGGAGGGAACTATCATCTCTAGAAGTTCAAAATGAAGGTCATGCTATTAGCCAAGGAACTGTGAGACGTTGTTGATAGCACAGAACTCAAGCCAGAAGGTTAAGCAGCTACTATCACCAAGTGGAGACTGAAAGATGACAAAGCTTTTTTCATGATCACTCTCAATATAAAAGATTATAGGAGCCTTATTGGCTCACTTATATGGTTAACAGTGACTAGGCCTGATCGAAGCTTTAGTGTACATAAGCTAAGTCAACACGTGCAGGATCCAAAGTTATATCACTGGAAATTGGCTAAAAGAATCTTGAGGTATATATCTTCTACCTTAGATTATGGATTATTCTACAAAGGAGAAGATCTGATTTTGATTGCTTTTTCAGATTTAGACTTTGTAGGAGACAGGTTGGATAGAAAATCCACAAGTGCTTACACAATTTTTCTTGGAGGAAACTTAGTTTCTTAGCTATCAAAGAAGTAAGCAACTATATCCTTATCATCCTGTGAAGCTGAGTACAAATCTCTTACAACCACAACAAAGGAGATTTTATGGATCAAAAGGCTACTTTTGGAGCTAAAGTGTTATGGAGATGAAGACCTTCCAATTATCAAGAATGATAACATTTTTGCTCAGGCTCTTGCAAATAATCTTGTGTTCCATGCAAGGAGCAAACACATCGAGGTAGCTCATCATTTTGTAAGAGAAAAAGTCATTGGGAGAGAGATCTTATTGGAGCATGTTGGATTTTCAAATTGTGTTGCAGATCTTCTCACCAAGCCATTGCTTAAGGATGTCTTTATCAAGATGAGGTCTAACCTTGGCCTAATTTTGAAGTCTATGTTGGATAGGAACATATATTTTAAGGATGAGTGTGAAGATTAAAGTAGTAAATATCTTCCTATCTCGAGTTTTGGGGCCATGACCATGATTATTTCCATTGTAAACTATGTTGTACATAAAGGTATGTGAATTGAGCACATAATTTTCTAGAATAGGTCGAGTTTGAGTTAGGTAGATTCAAATTTGATTTCATGCAAAAGTTTAGATAGCATGCAATGTCATTCAGTATGCATGCAAGCCACATGCAATCAGTGCATGCAACATGCAAAGTGGTTTCTGTGATCTACACATGTCTAGGCAGTTTTATGAGTTGACATGCAGTACATAACAATATCCATGCATGCAATTACACATGTGGATCCTTGGTAGTTGAGTTAACTGAGTTAAGTGGACTCTCCATGCAACACCACTGTAGAAACTCGAGCCACTTTGATGTAGGGAAGCTGTGACATGTTTTGCTATATTGTGAATAATGAGATTTTGGTGTTTTGGACTCATTCTCTCTCCACCCGAGTATTCTAGTGTTATTTTTCTCTCTCTACCCGAGAGCAGCCTATTTTTCTCATATTGAGCACTTAGAATTATTTCTAACATTCATTCCTCATAGTGAGAAGTTAGTTTTTTCAGTCAGATGTATGTCATTGTGCTCTTGCCATAGGTTTTTCAAGTAATCTGTTCTCTGATCAATCTTGTGCAATCACAACACTTTAGTAAGATCCTGTAAGTTGTGTGGTGAAGTACACACGTGCTAAAAACTTCACAGTTTTTTTTTACCAATTCTGGAATAGATATTGGATATCTAGAACAGTATAATATTTGGTTTTGTTGAGATCCATGTTCCTTTTGGGTTAGTGAATACACTTGTGGCATTTCAACTATACTTGAACGATAAATTTCATCTCGTCCATGCCGGGGTACAATGCGGAGTGGTATTCTTTGAGTATCGCTTAAGGGGCATGAGGGGCATGAGGGATTTCAATGGTTAGAAGTATCTCTTGAAATTGGTTGTGAATTTGATCCTATATCTGGGTATAGAATAGCCAGTCATTTTGACTTTTTGGGCAAAACAGATCTAGATGCAGAGGATTCTTGGAAAATAAGCTGGTGGTATGGGACATCAGTGATTCCAAAGGGGATTTCTTGGGTAGAATGATATGTAGACTGATGGCTAGTGATTGTTGTAATACTAACAAAATCCATTGGTTTTTGCTTAGGGTATATTGGGAGATTATGAGATATAGATCGATCCCTAAATGGTATCTCATTAATTACAAAATCTGGAAACCCTTAAATCTATTTCTCTATTATTTTAAACCTCTACTTTTTAGAAATTTCTTAAATACAAGACAATTGGATTGAGATTCATATAATTCCTTCCAGTGTAGAACTTTGTTCTGAAGGACTGTTATAGTTATATGAGATTGTACTTTCATACAAGGGTAAATATAGCTCAAAATCTATGATATTTTCAATTGATTAAGTGGAATTAGATTTTCTGAACCCAAATGTTTATCTTTATTTGATAGTTGGTTATTGAGATGTAATATTTCTATCACTCGAGATAAGATATTTTGTGATTCTGAGGAAAAATTCCGGTTTGTTATAGTATTCGATAATCATTACTAACTTTTTCAAATCTTTGATATCTTATACGTTGTCTCATGAGAACTTTTCAATCGAAATTATGGAATTTCTTTTTAAAAGGGGGAGAAGAAAAGATAGGAATAATATTTCCGAGGAATCAACCAGTTGCATAGTTTTTTGAATAAAAATCCAATATGTGTGCAGAGGTAGAACTATCCAATTGAAATAAAGAAACTCTCTAAGTGATTGTTTTGGATAGTTTGGAACTAGATGAGTTTTAAGAATATTGAGCTGTGAGATATTCATTAATATGGAAAGTAGTGGTAAAGATTAAATTAAGGTTCACTGATTGTTACCAAGTACCATTTTGTTATGGATTGGATCAATGGAATAAAGCTTTAATCTTAACATTATGTCCAAAGATGTCCAGGTGTATAAGTTAGCCTAATCTTGGGTTGTACACTAAGATCTGATGTAGGTTGATGGGTAGAAGAAATTTTGTTAATAAGAGTTAGATGGTTGGAAAACTTGCAAGATGTGAAATTATTCACTTCAAAGATTTCCCATATATGTTATTTACTCATGAGAAATAGAGTTTGTTGTAGCTGAGTTGCAAGATTCTCAGTGAGTTATGTGAATACATATACGGATTATGGATATCTGTCAGTTGATAGCCTATGTTTATGTATAGGAACATAGTTGGATATGCTGCTTTTTGTACATCTTAATCTTGTGGATCTACTATGTGTTTCCTATGTGCTGAGTTTACATCATATACTTAAACTAGTCAGAGTGCATAGACATATAAACAACTAATGTGTGAAACAGTTCCTTGCAGGTTAATGGTTCTTTCCGTGGAAAGGATAATGCATTAACTTAATGATGGTTTGGAAGAGGATCTAAATGTGGTGCTATACTAGTCTGCACTTAGACATTTAAGATTTCTGAATCATTTACAATTGAATTGAGTAATTGGATTACTCGTGATTTGAAGTTAATTGGTTGAATAAGCAGTGTGAAGAGAATTCATCGAAAACTGTTTATTTGGATCTATATTGCTTATAAGACATGTGATTTGTGAGTCATCTGGATTCATTTTTGAGAATTGTGTGCATAGAATATAGAAGATTCTTGATATAGAATATTTCTTGGAGGAGGAATATCCTAAGTTATTGACTGTATCCCAGTGAGCTCATATTGGATGACAGAGTCTAACTAATATCAAGGATAACCACTGAATTCAGTTGGAATTCAGCATAACTTTGTAATATCTAGATGTTCTTCTAGGTGATTGTATAAAGTTTATATTGTTAAAGGTGGATGTTATAATGGCCTTTAATTACTTGGTTGATTGTAGAATTTGGAACTCATAATCTGGTTAAGAATCGGGTTGGAAGGATATTCTTGGAATCCAGTAATTTTCTTTGTGGAAAGATTCAGAATGTTTCTTATATTTCTTGAGTGTATGTTGTGCATATACTCCAGTATCTTCTAATGACTAAGTATGATTTTGGAATCCTGTAAATTATGATTGAAGAATCATATGATTCTAAATGTTATGATTGAGGAATCATAAATGGATACTTACTGGACATTGGAAGATTATATAGGAATATGATAATTCTTAAGATATTGAGTAATTTTTGATCATTTGGAAAAGTTAAGGATTTAGATCAGTTATTTCAACTCTAAATTTTTTTACTTTTGTACATACATCTCACATGCATGTTCTTTAAGTAATTAGTTTACTTATGAGGAATTTGCTTATTTTAGTGGATGAAATTCTACTACAGATTGTAGACAAGGGATGCTTGTGTACTGTTTTTAGCCTAGATAGACAAGTTTATCAAGATTGAAGATTGCTATTTTCTTGCATATGTTGCTAGGAATAAGAGCACTTACCACAAGGGAGTATCTGGGGTACTTAGGACTGAGTTAAAGTCATTTTTATCATGAAGAATCTCCTAAGAGATTTTGGTGGGATGAGCTTAGTTTCTGAAAAAATCTAAGTGTATTGGTACCAAGAAGCATTTATGATAGGTCTGCAAGAAATTGTAGATAGTCTTGGACTATAGTTATTTGGATCTTTAAACTTTGGAGCATTGATTTCCAATGGATGGTGACATTTCACCTAAAGATTCATGTAAATTGAGGTTACTTGAAGGTGTCGTTACTAGATTGGAGAGAATCAGGCCCAATAGGAAATTTTATCTCTTAGCGTACCTCTAAAGGTCGATATAGTACTTCAGTGCAGAGATATATAATTTGTGAATTATTACATCTCTAAGTACTTATTTGCTATTGAAGTCAGACTAAGGATTGATTTTCAGGGTAAAAGTGAAAGTTAAATGATTGATTTATTAGCTTTTGAACTTGATCTTCATGATTGGTCGATTGCTCATCCTGTGTATCATGTAAATTTAGTTTATATAATGATGACAGTTAGATGTATTGAAGATTTTACCCATTTGGAGGACTTATCATTCAATGTACCTTTGGGACCTGAAAGAGTACTCGGGATTAGAGATAAACAATTGAGAAATCATTCTATCTCTGAGTGCTTGCTTAGGTTGGTTGGTCGAATTGAGGATAATGATTCCTGGGAAAGATTTAAAAGCATACAAATTGGATCTTCCCTAGTTACTCGTTTTGAGGACAAAACTAGTTTAAGGGGGGAAGAATGATACGTCCATGTCCAGTATGTGGGATTCGGAGTAATTCCTGATATGGATAGCCGGTCACTCCAGTGTATATGTTATTGGTTATGCCTCATCATTCTGGGCTTGGCGTGTATAGATAATTAATAATCATATGAGGGGCACTTGCATGGTGTATGACTGCTATAATGCAAGAATAGAAGGTCAATAGCTTAATATAGGCTGCATGGGGATCCTAAGGGGAATCTTCTCTCTTTGGAGAGAGAATACATACCATGGAAACTCACTCATCGCCCTATTGGAATTTCAAATTCTTGAGCCAGGTTTCCTCTCCTCTCTTGCATTCATTCACCATGGCATGGGGGTGAAGTGGTTAGAGTATTGACTAGCCATTTCTTGTTGGTTGGGTGGTTTTGCTCCATAGATGTCCTTTTGGTTGTTTTGCAACAGGATCTAGACCGATCGTCATAAGGTGATTCTCACAGTAGTCAACCCCATAAGTTTGTTCATATCCTTTGACAACTAGTCGAGCTTTCCATTTGGTTGTTGAAACATCTGGATTGAGTTCAACTTGAAAATCCACTTAGTGTCAATGATCTTTGCATTAGGAGGAGGCTCGACAAGATACCAAGTCTTGTTCTTCATCAATGAATTATACTTAGCATTCATGGTTGTGTGCCAATTGTCTACGCTTGAACTCGAAAGTGCTTCTACTACTGAGGCAGGTTCATCATAAGTGATGAATGCTTGAGGGATATAATGATCAGGCTCATGTTCACCTTCTGACGACTTTGGCACCAAGCAGGTGATCTAGCGTGAGATACCATCAGCCACCTAGATTTGGCCATTGCCTTCTGATGCCCTGATTAAACCATGGCTTCAGATTGCTGGCCCACTTCTTGAAACAATGGGGTTCTACCTGGCGCTTTTCAACTCTGACATCAACATGGGCCTCGCCCTTCATGCTTACTGTCGCAAAACTGTTTCGTTTTTGTTTTCATTGTCGCGAACGATTTTGTGTCTTTGAATTTTCTTTTGCGCGAAAGCTTCACTAGAACCTTGCCATGAAGCATCAGAAGAGAACTGAAACGACGGGAGTAGTACACTACTCTGCAAGAAGCTATGGAGATGCCATCAGGGAAGAAGATGAGGGATCTGACGACGAATATCCTTCCACCCACACTCCTTCTCCCTCGATTGCATCATCATCATCAAACGCATCCGCTCTATCCACAAAACTACTATTGGAGCAAATGACAAAATTACACAAACAACAGATGGAATGACTTACGGCGCAATTTGACCAAAAACTGAAAGCCTTACAGGGAACTGTAGCAGTAACTCCACATCATCCGGAACCAGACCAGCTGCAGTATCCTCGACGGGAGAATGTATGGTGTCCAGTATGCACGCAAAATCATACAACGACTGAGTGTCCAGTCCTAAAGCAAAATCTGAGACTGACACATAGATTCTACCATCTGTGCAATGCAACATCGTAGTAGAATCGCTCTGCTTGGAAGTATCATACTGAATGATATGGTGTTGTAGAATTGCTGGAATGCTGAGAGCACATAGCTTTGTCAAGACTGTAGCAAGGAAAAGAGAAATATGTACCTTTGCAAGGACTGGATGAACCACAAAATTGCCCTCATAACCCCAGATCTTGGGCTTATATAAACCTAAGATACAAGTTGTGATAGCTCTATAAGTGTATGGATCTCATTATGTTGATCTCATTATGGCCAAGAGCATTTGATATAATCAATGGTGAAAGCCCTACAGGCCATTGTTCGTGGGAGATTGCTTGATTGTGTTTATTATATCCATAGATTATAACTATGTCAAATGGTGATATAGAGTGTCAAATTAAAAAGAATCTATTTGCTTTCGACATCAAATCCAAAGACAAATGTTGAGTCTTAATTTTTACTCTCAAAGATGGAAAAAGAGAGGTATAGTATGGATACCATTGGATCAAGACATGGAACAAAATAGACTGGGAGACTATTGTGGTCCTCCATTGAGTGCGGTGACATGCAAGATGATATAGCCAAAACTTCCACATGAATTGGCTAATCAAACTTACAGCATAGCAGATATCAGGATGTGTAGTTGTAAAATATATCAAACTCCCAACTAGTTGACGAAATAGAGTAGTGTATACCTTTGCACTATCATCAATACGAGATAATTTCTTACCAACTTCGCAAGGGGTGATGGAAGGTTTGCACTCTGTCATGCAAAATCTCTCACCACTCTCATCTTTTCTGACGTTGCAATGGGACCATTGCAAATAACTTTGAACCATTTGGCATCAAATACGTTTTGACTGTGAGGCAACTGACCAGTGATGGAATTGTGAAAGTCAAGTTTTGCGCGACGGACATGGCGCCTCCTATGCACATTTGCACTTGAAAAAGAAATCAACAAATACATTCAGAGTATCATGTGCCTATTTTCATTGAATTTTTTACATCAGTAAAGATCTTGCATCAAAATGATTATGAAAAAAATACTATCATGAATAATCCATTCGTCACTATCCAATTTCAGAAGTGGGATGACCTCAAGAGATCCAAAGCTTCCATGCATATCTGGGATGTAAAGTGACTCATAAAAGTAGATACTGCTATCAACAAGTTCTTTTGAAGATCTCCCTTGATACGGCAATTTTCCTATATATGAATGTGTGACATCCAAAAATCAGCGAATGACTGTGTGGGCTCCCATTCATCAATATTTGATGGAAATAGATCTGCAAAATACAACAAACTATGAGATTTTAAAATAAAAAGTAAAACCTTGTTGGATAAAATGAATAACACTGTAATGATTCAAAAACTTACAATTACATTTCCTATGATCAATTAGATTCGCTCATTGAAGATTTAGTTTAGAATGCATATAAAGATGTTGAACTAACACGTCTGAAATGGATTATCCTCCTAGAGATGCTCTAAAGTCAAGAATCCTAGCTAGGATCCGACTATGCTATATCCAAACATAGATCCGATCTTCAACCATTTCTAGAAATACCTCCTAACATTGAATTCTCCCTTGTTCCTTAAGGGATTCATTGTAGACGACAATATCATCTAAGAATACCACTAGGCATTGTCCCCGGTATGGACGAGAAACCTCATTCATATACAGTTGAAATAACCCAAGTGTATTCATCAGGAACCAAAAGGATCCATTAAAAATTCAAAACAACTAAAGTATATACCAATTGATATCCAATATCTATATCGAAATTGGTACAAAGAATTCCATTCCTTCAAGAAGATTTTGAAGAAACAAAACATTTCTAATTACAAAGCTTTGCTAGCTTTCAGCCCTCTGCCTGACGAAGATGTTCGCAAATACGAAAGTCAAGAGACATGAATCATGAAAGTTTTGCGAAAAACTGACGAGGAGACGTGAACATGAAAGATTCACGAACGAGAATCTTTTGCGGTCAAACACAAAAAGATCAGACGACAGAAACGAAACCAATGATGTGACACGAAAAACGTTGCAAAATTTTTGCTGCCCTCATGCTCCAAAGAGTACCAGGCAAGATCATGCAAGTACCCAAAAGTACAGATATTTGATCTGATGGCATGATATCAGTAGATACACTCTAGATCGTGGCTAATTTGCACTCTTGTAATTTCTTGATTAGTTGTAGATGTTTAGTCACTCTAATTTTAAAAGTTACGTAGAATGACTATATACTTGTTGGATGATACTTGACACAAGATGATAGAATACACATACAATGTAGTAGTCTGATGCTAGTAAGCAATCAAAACGAAATACAGACAAGAAGTCCGCCTGCTTGCGAGACGTGTTCTGTGATCAAGATCCATAGAGATCCACAAGTCCGCTAGTAAGCAAGACATCTATTCGTGAGAGAACTCTATTTTCTCTCACACCAACGCACTGCGTGGATCTGCATGCAATGCTTGAAGAATAAAAAAAAATCAATAGATAATCTTGTAGCCATCATGCACATGTCTTCTTTTATGTTGTATGATCTCGAATGCAAATGTTTCTACTATTATTCGTGTGTCTGATTCTCACATTCATTTCAATTTCGCACATTGGTGGAATTTGTTGAATGCGACATTAATTTATAAATGTAGATCAGCAGTGCCTGACTACACTCTGGAGCACTGTAGGAGTGATTCAGCTGACAGTATCCAGCGACTACATTTGAACTCCATCCGAGTCACGTTGAATCCCGGTTGCTTCGCTTTCGCGACCACGAATATTTTCTTCCATCAGTGGTATCAGAGCCTGCCTATCTTGTTATGGTCTGACGTAGCCAAGAAGCTATTAAATCCAGGAGGCCAAGCATTCAGACAAACACCCATCAACAAGAGAACAAACTTCAGAAGCAATGGCTTCAATCAGCAGCATGCAGAACAAGATCTACACAATTCTTGATTCTTCAGGATCTAACTTTCTAGTCTGGAAAGTTAAGACATCACTGATACTCAAGGGCGAAGGTTTATTCCCCTGGGTGGATGGCACATAAGAGATGCCTACAACATCAGACAAGGAACTACGCAAATGGAGGGAGAAAAAAGACAAGGCAGTAGCCTTGCTATCATCTTCCATCGAAGATAGTCTCACACTTGACCTGACAACACTCTCCAAAGCTAAGGAGATGTGGGATGCATTGCTCACCAGATTTCAGACGAAATCAAGAAGTCAAATCATGATGCTGGAAGATCAGCTGACGAATCTACAGTGGGATGGGAAGGACCTCACTTCTTCGTAAGAAAGATGAAGGATCTGTTTCTATCACTACACAACTCTGGAGCAGAGAATGTAGTGTCAGCTAAGAAGTAGCTCACGTACCTGTTGAGAGCCTTACCCAGATCATTCCAGACAACGAGAACCCTGCTCGTGAAAGATCCTACCATGAACCTCGAAAAAGGATTGTGATCAGCAAGCAGAGGGGACTAGCAAACTGGAAGAGCAAAGGGAGGTCGAAACAACAAGGTACAGACAAAAAGACTTGCGTGAGATGCAGAAGAGACGAACATACAGTTGATACATGCTGGCTCAATCCCAAGATTGAGTGTATCCATTCCCACAAGAAGGATCATGCAGCCGTGGATTGTCGCCAGATGCCGAGGAACAAATCAGCACAGAACAGACAGCACAGAACAAACAGAAGAACAACAACAGCTCATCCTATGTCGAAGAGCCCGAGAGCTCATAAATGGGTGAAGAAAGAATGAACAGAAACTGTTTGACTGCCTACATCTGTGAAGACGTGTGTGCAGCGTCAACTTCCGACACACATGAGCTGATCCTAGATTCAGGATCCACCTCAGACTTTGTGACATCAAGACGAATAATGTCTGATTTCAGAAGTGCAAATTCTTCAAGATTCATAGTTCTTGGAGATGGATCTAAGCATCAAGTGAACGATATTGGTTCACTATGGCTCAACACCAACGACAGAGATAGACGACTCAAAGACGTTCTATTCGTGCCTACTCTGCAACAAGACTTGCTTTCTGTAGCAAGAATAACAGATGCAGGGATGCGTGTGACATTTTCTGATGAAGCATGCAACGTGATTGACGCCAATACCAGTACTCTGATCACTCAAGGCAGAAGGAAAGAAAACCTATATCATTTGAAGGTATGCCTACCTGCAGATCAGGTGCATCAGACTCATGATGACTCGCCAGACACTCTATGGCAATGGCGCTTTACCAAGCAAGCCATCATGGAGCGATAACAAGGTTCATCATCTCGAATGCAACCAGTTTGACCACTTGTGATGCATGTTTGAAGGGAGAGATGTCGCGCACTCCATTCATCAAAGACTCCTACAAAACGACCAAGATTTTGGAGCTAGTGCATTCTGACATCTACGGACCATTCAATGTGGTTTCAGTAGGAGGTTCAAAATATTATATAACTTTCATTGATGACTATATCAAATCTGTAGAGTGTATTTTATTCAAAATAAATCTGAATCACTTGACAAATTCACAGAATATGTGAACTGGGCTGAGAGATGTATAGGCAACAAGGTTAAGCAGATTAGGACAGATCGAGGTGGCGAATACATCTTGAATCGCTTCACTGACTTCTGCAATGATTGTGACATCATTCACAGAAGGACTGTAACCTACACGCCGCAACACAATGGTGTTGCTGAAAGAAAGAACAGGATCCTGATGGAAGCTGCCAGATGTATGATGGCCTACTCGAAAGCTCCGAGGGGATTGTGGGCTGAAGCAGTAGTACAACCGCATACATCCAGAATAGGACAGAGAAGTCTGGTGTCCCACACATGACACCACATGAGTTATAGAGCCCAATTTGTCTCACGCACTATCTGGTGGTCTTGTAGAGAGAGAAGTAGCGAATAGAGTAAGAAAGCAAATTACCATTGCTGTGCATGAAAGTCTGCCAATGAGCAGAACATAGCGTAAGAGCAGAGTGTCAATCAGCCAATGAGTGAGACACTAACGATCTCGCTCCAAAGCCAACCTGATAATATACTCGTTCTATTTTCATGTATCTCTTTGTGTTGTGCTGTGTGTCTTGATTGCTAGAATAGAATGTATTCTGTGATGCGTAGTTGTGTGTCTGGGATCCTGTAAGAGCTTCCGCTTGAAAAGAAAATTCAAAGATAGAAAATTGTTCGCGAATCAAAAGAGAGAGAAGACGAACACGAAACAGTCTCTCGCTTCTGCAACATGGTATTAGAGCTGATCTGTTATCACTACTGATATCCCAGCAGTGATTCTTCCAAACAACACAATATGGCTACGACAATCCAGACCAGAGTTGCAATCAGTCTTGATGGTGCAAATTACAGAATCTGGAAATTCAAAATCAAAACACTCTTGAAGGACGAAGGCATCTGGTCGGTGACCGAGCTCTCAGAGGTGCAGCCTCCAGAGGGAGACCCAAAGAGAGCTGAATGGATCAGAGTGGATGAGCATGCAATGGCGATCATCGTTTTGTCCATAAATGAAGATCTGCTCATGTAGATTGAAGATTGCGAAAGCAGCCATGCAGCATGGGAAAGATTGAAGCAAAAGTATGAAGTTAGGACTCCAGCTTCAGTCATGCACCTTCACAATCAGCTGCAATCAATACGATGGGATGGAAACCAGTTGGATCAGCATGTTGAGAAGATCAGAACGATCTTCGCTCAACTCACTGCATCAGGATAGGAGCACCAAGTCCCAGCAACACGACAACTGATGTACTTCATGAAATCTCTACTGACGTCCTATCAGCCACTGAGAATGCTCATGCTGAGTCTACCAGATATGACATTCGACAAAGCAGTCAGTCTTGTCGCTGATGAGAGACTGATGAGAGACGAATGAGAGGAAAACAATGATCAAGAAAAATCCCTCTTCACGAAAGGAAAGAAGAAGAACAAAAACAAGCCAAGATTCGAGAAGACGAAGTCCTCGAATCAACAATCTTCTTCCTGCGATCACTGCCACAAACTAGGCCATATGGCCAACAAATGCTGGTTCAATCCAACAATACCTTGCATGCACTGCAAGAAGAAAGGGCATTCTGCATAGATGCAGATTTAACCCAAAAAGAAAAAAAAAAAACTGAAAAGACAAATGTTGCAGAGTCATCAAAGGATGTTGAAAGAGGTGATGAAGCTTTCACGATACTTGACGAAGCTTTGACAAGCTACTCTGAGTACGACTACGATGTAGTCATCGATTCAGGAGCAACATCTCACATAACTTGCAACAAGAAGATCTTGATCAACTTTCACGAACTCGAAAATGACAGGGCAGTGATTCTAGGTGATGGAAGCAGACACGATGTCAAGGGCATCGACTCTCTACAGCTACGAACACTGTCAGGCCAAGCAGAGTTGCCAAGAGCACTTTATGTGTCTTCACTTAGAAAAGATCTGCTATGTGTCTCCAAGATGACAGATCTAGGCATTCGAGTATGTTCGACGACAACATTTGCCGTATGATCGAGAAGATGACAAACAAGTTGCTGATGGTCGGATGCAGAGAAGGAAACCTCTACCAGGCCAAAATAATCAGCAACTCTGAAAGCATATTAAATGCTTCAGAAAATGAAGATCAGCTCTGGCATAAGAGAATGTAACATCTGAACATGCAGAGCCTGTATGACATGAGCAGAAAAGACATTGTCAGAGGTCTCAAGATTTCAAGGCCCGAAGCTGAGTTCTATGAAGCTTGTCAGAAAGGAAAGCAACATCGGAATCCATTCACACACGAAGGAAGAAGAGCCAAGGAAGTTCTTGAGCTTGTCCACTCTGATGTGTGTGGACTGATGAAAACAGATTTGCTCTCAGGTTCGAGATATTTTCTAACGTTCATAGATGATCACAGCCGAATGACCACAATCTACTACTTGAAGAAGAAATCCGAAGTGTTTGATTCTTTCAAGAAGTTTGTGGCATTCGCAGAGCGACACGCCTCGAAAAGGATACAGATCTTTAGATCTGACAATTAAGGTGAATGCAAAAGTACAGAATTCTCAAGATTCTGCGAAGAACAGGGGATCAAACACCAGTTCACTCTTGCATACACACCAGAATACAACGGTGTGAAAAAACAGAATGCTAGTCGAAGGAGCCAGATGCATGATGACACAAGCTCAATTGCCAGGTCAATTCTGGGCCGAAGCAATAGCTACACTTGTACACCTGCAGAACAGATCCACGACGACAGCGTTGGAGAAAAAAATACCATACGGAATGTGGACAGGCAGAAAGCCTGATCTGTCATATGTACAAGTGTTTGGATGTGCAACATACAAGCACATTCCAAAGGAAAAGAGAAACAAGCTCGATGACAAATCCGAGCAAACAATCATGGTCGGCTACTCGAACGGAACACATGTGTACATACTCTACGATCCAACCACGAAGAAGGTTGTTTTGAGCAAAGATGTGAAGTTCGACGAGTCCACATTCCCTGGACTGAAAGATGAAAGAGGCCATGAGATCTTCACACTGCTGCCTATTCAAGAGGGAGATCGAGGACATACATCAAATCAGAATGTAGAGCCCCAGACTCCAGAGCAGTAGGAAGCAGAGGATCGACCCCACGAACAAGAAATGTTCAAGCAATGATGAAACGAACCTCGAAGATCAACGAGACAAAGAAGACCTTCAGACCGCTACTCTAACAATCTTCAGTGGAGCAAAGACACACAGTACGAATATTGCAGCTTCACTGAAGAGCCAACAACATACCAAGAAGCTATCTAGAGTCCAGAGGGAGAATTTTGGAAGCAGGCAATGTCAAAGAAAATTGAGTCGATGAGGCATGGACATTAGAGCTACTACCAGAAAACAGAAAAGTAGTCGAGTGCAAGTGGGTATACAAGAAAAAGCTGAAATCAGAGCACTATTGGCCGCTACAAGACAAGGCTTGTCGCAAAGGGCTATACGCAGAGATATGGTGTTGACTATTTTGACACATATTCGCCCATGGTCAAGATGACAAGCATAAGGCTACTCCTAGCATACGCCACGAAGATCTAGAGGAGAAAATCTTCATGAGGCAATCTGAAGGCTATGAAGACCCCGACAACAGACAATATGTTTGTCGATTGCAGAGATGCATCTACGGTCTAAAACAGACATCACGAGCCTGGTACAAAAAGCTTGATGGTCTTCTGAAGTCTCTAGAATTCAATCCTACTCAACCAGACTGTAATGTCTACATCAAAAGAGTAGGAAAAGATTTTGTGATACTGACCATTTTCGTGGATGATTCACTGATGATTGGAAACTCCTTGATGCTGATCAAAGACATGAAGAGTCAGATTTTTGAAAGCTACGAAATCATAGATCTTGGAGAAGCAACAAAATGCCTAGGGCTGGAGATCAGAAGAGATCGAACAAATGGCAAAATACACTTGAGTCAGTAAGAATACGCCTGAAAAGTGCTGAAGTAGTACCAGATGATGGACTGCAAAGAAAAAGCCACACCAATGATAGCTGGAGCCAAGCTCACAAAACAGGATTGCCCAAAAATAGAAGAGGAAGAGAAGATGGCAGGTATACCCTACCAGAACTTAATCGGGAGTCTGATATACTTGACAATTTGTACCAGATCGGATTTGGCCTTCTCTGTTTACGCATTGAGCCAATTCTGTTCAAATCCTGGTCTAGCACATTGGCAAATGGCCAAACGAATCCTACAGTATCTGAAGGGTACCCAGAATATTGGATTAACCTACAGAGCTGAAAACGAAGAGAAAGGATTCGAGCTGCATCACTACAGCGATTCAAGCTGGGCGAGCTGCAAAGATGACAACAAGTCCATTACTGGAGGATGTTCAATAGCGTGCGGAACTGCAATCCACTAGATATGCAAAAAGCAAACTTTGGTGGCTCAATCCTCTTGCGAAGCTGAGTATGTCGTAGCTTTGAAAGTGACGAATGAGGTAATGTGGCTACAAATGATGTTGGAGGCAATCGGGATACCACAAGAGGGACCAAGCATGATGATGATGGACTCTCAGAGTGCCATCTATCTGTGCCAAGATCTTGTCTTCTATTCAAAGACGAAGCATGTTCTTCTGAAGTACCATCACATTCGAGATTTGATCTTGAAAGGAGAGCTCCAGGTCCAGTTCATAAAATCAGAAAGTATGATTGCAAATCTCCTCACGAAACCGCTCGAGAAGCCATTTTTTTGCCAAGCAAAGAAAGACGATTAGATTAAACGAACAAAGCTGCAAGGTTCAAGAGGGAGTGTCAGAAATGGTGAACTCCTGCAACTTTTTTGCAGCATGAACAAGACACAAAGGTTGAATGAGAATGATTCACGACAGTCAACGTGTCTTTGACTCGAAGCACGAACGATTCGCGAATCATTCGCGAACCGTAAACACACCTCCAGAACTGCAAATTGCAAAAGGAACGCAAAACGAAAACTATGAAAAAAAACGAAAAAAAATGAAAGCAAACGGGAGATTACGAAACAAACGAAGAAAAATCTTGCGCGTTGTCAGCTGGCAGCTCAACGGGCTACATGCCCAACTGAAACAAATAGCAATGATGGAGACTAACTAACTAGTTGATTAGCTTTAACTAGTCTTGTGATTCTACGTTTAGCTATCTTGTAAAAGCTTCACACAGTGGAGGTATAAATGATCCTCTCTGGATCATAAAAAGAAAGAAAGAGTGAATACAGAGATCTATAAGAGATAGAGAGAGACGTAGCAAATAGAGTAAGAAAGCAAAATACCATTGCTGTGCATGAAAGTCTGCCAATGAGCAGAACACAGCGTAAGAGCAGAGTGTCAATCTGCCAACGAGCGAGACATTGACAATCTTGCTCCAAAGCCAAACTGATAATATAGTCGCTCTATTTTCGTGTATCTCTTTGTGTTGTGCTGTGTGTCTTGATTGCTAGAATAGAATGTGTTATGTGATGCGTAGTCACGTGTCTAGGATCCTGTAAGAGCTTCCGCCCGAAAAGAAAATTCAAAGACAGAAAATTGTTTGCGAATCAGAAGAGAGAGAAGACGAATTCGAAACAGTCTCTCGCTTTCGCGACACTTGTTGGTCTTGCTGTGCATGGTCTTGATGCTCCTACTGGTCCCTCTCGTCCTCCATCTCTTCATCCAGCTCGTCTATGTCAATACTAATTTTTGCCTTGTCTGTTTTGCACTCTGCTGTCTGCCGGGTGGGGCTGCTCTGCTATGGAGTAGTCTATATCATCCTTGAGCTTTGAAAGTTCTTCCAGTACTTCATTTATTGTTGAATCCACGTCTGGGTCCTTGTTCAGTTGTTGGTCTTCATGCAAGAAACTGCCCACAGGGGGGCTCTTAGTCGGCATAGGGCTATCTGTACCCGATTATGCGAGGTTAGAGAAGGAAAATGATAGATTTTAAGTTTCAGCTCAGTAGAGTCAGATTTCAGATTTCATCTTAATTTTGGTAAATCTTTATCGAGATTGACTAAGACAACAACCACCAGTACCAATTTCGGTACTTCAGTAGAACAAATAAGTACCGCGAACACAAGAAATACTAGAACCAAGAACAAAAAAATCCTGGAGTACCAAGAACAAAAAAGTACCAACAAT
>MU835145.1:0-41481 GCA_029204225.1 Diphasiastrum complanatum | reverse complement strand
AAAATCCAAGGAGGACATCAAGGCAAAGGCAACAACCTTTGAGGCTCACTTATGATGAAAAAGGTAAGCAGGTTGTTGGTGGTACAAACTATGCTTTCCTAACCTCTTTTGATGAACCTACATGTGTACGTTAAGCAAGACAAAAAGAGGAGTGGAGAAAGGATCTTTAAAGTGAAGACAAAACAAGATGGATCAATCAACAAGTACAAAGGAAGGTTGGTGGCAAAAGGATATGCACAAGAGTATGGAATTGACTATGACGAGACCTTTGCACCGTGGCAAAGATGGTGAGCATTTGAGTCATTATCTCACTTGATACACTTTTTGGATGGGATCTATGGCAATTGGATATCACAAATGCATTCTTGAATGGTGATCTTGAGGAGGAGGTGTTTATGGAGCAACCTGTCTAGGGTTCCTATGTTAAGCTTAACACTTTTCTTCTTTCTCAAAATTTCAAGATGAGATGATCATTCACATACTATAGATTTGTTGGAAATGATGCTACCATTCTACTAATATATTTGGGTAATATCATTTTGAGTGGAGGCAACAATCAAGATATTGATGATATCAAGATGGCACTAAAAAAAGAGTTTGACGTGCATGATCTTGGTTTTTTGCATTATATCTTGGGAATAAAATTATTTAGAACTTCTCAATTTACTTTCATTTTTCAAGAAAAGTATGCTAATTCTATTCTAAAAAGATTTCATATGGTAGATGCAAAGTCTTGTGATACACCAATGGAGTCAAATGTAAAGCTCACTATAAGAGGTAATGAAAGATCCTTCGAGGACATTACTCTCTATAGGAAGCTAGTTGGTTCACTCATATACCTAACCATCACAAGACCTGATCTTAGCTATTGTGTTGGTAGATTAAGCCAATTCATGCATGATCCTAGTGTGGAGCATTGGAAACTAGGCAAGAGGGTATTGAGATACATCTTGGGAACTAGTGATTTTGGCATTGTTTATGGAGGATCATCGCCTAACTTGTATGAATTTCAGATTCAGAATTTGTTGGAGACCAAATGGATAGGAAATCCATTAGTGCACATACCATTTTTATACGTTATGGAGCTATCTCTTGGATGTCGAAAAAAAAAGCAACAATCTCATTGTCATATAGTGAGGCCGAGTACAAAGCTCTTACATATTGAACAAAGGAGATGCTATGGATCAAAAGGATGGTAAAGAATTTTCACTTGCTAGATTTTTTCAAAGAGTCTAATCATATTTTGTGATAACCTTTCGGCCCAAAGATTGACAAGCAATCCTATTTTTCATGCAAGGAGCAAACATATTAAAGTGGCTTATCATTTGAACAAGTCATGGCAAAGGAGGTGGAGCTTCAACATGTTTCTTCAAGGGAGTGCGTGGCTGATATATTCACCAAAGCATTGGGAAAATACTTATTTATGAAGCACAGAACATCACTTGGAGTTCTATTAAAATCTATCTTAAAACTAGTTGAAGAGGGAGTGTGAAAATTTGTCCACTGGTTTGTTGGTTTATTGGCATTTTTGGAGGCCAAAATGAAATCTCAACTTAGAGATAGTTTCATATTTGTCAATAAAGGCCTAAATAGTGTTTTTACTATTTTTGACAAGTAGATAAGTGGATGAGGTCGGATTTGGACCCATTCTAATTGGCTAATTTTGTTACATTGCATCTAGACTAGAATTTCTAGGTTTTTGATAAAGTATCTAGAAGTT
Organism: Diphasiastrum complanatum; assembly: GCA_029204225.1. Classification (NCBI taxonomy): domain Eukaryota; kingdom Viridiplantae; phylum Streptophyta; class Lycopodiopsida; order Lycopodiales; family Lycopodiaceae; genus Diphasiastrum; species Diphasiastrum complanatum. Next base: position 39,761 of record MU835145.1, on the reverse strand, counting down.
TCCAAATTAGGTAGGTCAAGTTTGGGGCAAGTGTCCAAATGAGATTTTGGAAGCTATAAATAGCTGTACTTGCATGGAGAAATAATCATCAAAGTGTGGATAATTCATCTCTTGTGTTTCTATGTCCATCTCATGTGTTTCTCTTGATATCTTGAGTTTCTATGTTTAGAATGTTGATTTTATGGTAGATCTTGATGCCACAAGTGTGAAGGACAATAACTTACTACTTCTGTATGGACAAGGATAGTAATTTTCATGCTTATGATTAGATCTTAGTGATTTATGCAATTCTAGCATGCTAAAATTGATGATTTCTACCTTGTAGATAAAACTAGATGTGCGTCCAAATTTGGCCAAGGTCTTGTTGATCCACTAAATGTCTTTTGGATCTTTATTTTTCACATGGATGATATTGTTTCATCAAGTAGAATTGAAGATGATGCTTTCACATGTGTCTCTTTCATTGAAGACTTCAATTGGATGTATCTCTTATCAAAGGTGCTTGATAGGAAGATTGCAATAGTTGATACTTTGGGGATCTTTAAATCCATATGGTTTTTCAATAATCCTTTGCATGTAAGGAGTAAGGAGGATCTCATCTCAATCAAGAGGATGCTGGTAGAATCCACATATCTACCAAAAATCCAAGTGCATGATGGAGAGTTGCCAAGGCTTGGGGAGGAGTCTTCTCAACCCATGGTTCCAAGGAGATTTTCAAGAGACAAGGCCGAGAATTTGTGGCTCACAAATCATGGAAAAGAGAAAATCACTTTTCAGGTGGTATCTACTCCAACACATCCACTTTTGCTCCTCTTCTATCATTTGATGTAGCATCTTGCATTTATGAGATTTCTACATTTCAAAGTTCAAGTGAGGCAATGCTAGTTTTGTATCATGCCTCTTGCAAGGACTTTTTCTTGTTATTAATGGCTTAGATATGGTTCTAAACCATTTAGAAGCAAGTGGTTGTGTCATCAAATGTATGCTCTTGGATCTTGTAAGAGCAAGAATGAGATAGTCATTCATAGTGTGCAAAATCATGTTTTTTTCATTTTGTGGGGCAATTTGTAAACTTCTCATGAGATTAAGTGAATCATCCACAAAGGACACTTACATTCTTGAGCAAGTATATAGCCAGAATAAGATCAAGATAGTTTTTGATTTCAAGATTAGATCTATCATGCAAAAAGCTCATAGTTTATGGACTAGTATGCAAAATCTTGGTAATCAACTTTTTTGCCTATCTTGTGATCTTGATCTTCATGGTCATCATGAGGCATGGAGGCCTCAGATTTCCATCATGGTGCAGCTATTTTCAAGGGAGAGGAGCTTTCAAGTCAAAGGTCTTCTTCAAGCATGGAAGGAATCGAAGGAAAAGATGCAAATATGGTGGAATTCTTTTGGCCGATTGCCAATGGAAAATCTTTGGATCTTGCATGAATTGACTCAATTTATGAACACTAAGGCTCAAATCGGACCTAGTTATAGTCAACCAAATAAGGGAGCCAATAAAACTCCTATAAAGGGTGATGTCCTTGAAGGATCTTTCATCCCCTTTGATTGGATCTTTTACAACAGGCTCCATGGACTCCAATGCGAGCCTTGCATAACAAGACCTTGGGGCTTTCTTGAGCCCATAAAGGCTTTTGAATAACAAGCATACTATGGATTCATCACCATCTTTAAAAAAACCTTTCTCCACGGAGATCTAGAGTGTGCAAAAAGTACAAAAAGGACCGAGAGTGGATCCTAATTTGATCCTCAAGAGGGATTGGTTGTCAGATTACTTGATCTATCAATCTACTTCAGATTAAGATCAATCTAGATTATGGTTTCACACGTGTGAAACACTGTCTGAGTACGGACTCCAACCTGAAAATCAAGTACACATTGATAGAACCTCAAAACAATCAAAACAAATGTAGACAAATGGAGAGAATCACTCAAAATTGGCTCTATATATACAATAAGTGGGAGCTCGTGGTACTGATCATCCCTCTGATCCCACATGTGTGAAGGTGCTTTGTCATATGATGATTCATCATGCAAAACTGACACTTGGACAAAACCTTCTATTTTGAGCACTTTTGGTCCATTTTCCTTCTATATGGAGATCTACTTCGAAATCTTCTAGAAGTCAAAATTTGCCTACTTCAGCTTATTCCACACATGTGAGCTGTCCTCTATACATGGGATATGACACCTAACCAAAGGATGTGGCTCATGCAATCAATAGATTGATGCCATGTGTCATATGTCTAGAAAACTAGTTTTTGGCCTTTTTAGCCACTAGAACTTGAATTAAATCATATGTACAACCTATATGATTATGGTACATGACAAGTACACTATTTTCACACGTGGGAATAGGCTCCACACATGTGTGTTTATCTATATACAAGATTTTTGGCCTCTACCAAGCTTATTTTTGCATTTTTCACATAGAGGAAGAAATCTTTATGAAGCAGCTTGAAGAATTCGAAGACCCCGACAATCGAGAGTATGTCTGTCGGCTACATCGATGCATCTATGGTTTGAAACATGCATCACGAGCTTGGTACAATAAGCTCGACAACCTTCTAAAGTCTCTAGACTTTGTTCCTACACAACCAGACTGTAATGTCTACATAAAAAGAGTAGGAGAAAGTTTTGTGATTCTAACAATTTTTGTAGATGACTCCTTAATGATAGGAAATTCTTTGATGCTAATCAATGCTACAAAGAGTCATATTTCTACAAGCTATGAAATCACAAATCTAGGAGAAGCGACAAAGTGTCATGGGCTATAGATCAGAAGAGATCGAAGAAGAGGAGTGATGCATCTAAGTCAATTAGAACATGCCAAAAAGGTGCTGAAGTAGTACCGAATGCTGGACTGCAAAGAAAAAGCCACACCAATGATAGCTGGAGCAAAATTGTTGAAGCAGGATTGTCCCCAACGACAAATGAGGAGAGACAAAAAATAAAAGGTATACCATACCAAAACTTGAATGTAGTCTGATGTATTTAACAATATGTACCAGACCCAACTTGGCCTTATCTATCTATGCATTAGTCAATTCTTCTCTAATCCTGGCATAGCACATTGGCAAATGGCAAAGATAATTGTGCATAATCTGAAAGCAAAAGAAGAATTCAACCTGCAATACTACAATGATGCAAGCTAGGAAGCTGCAAAGATGACAACAAGTCTGTGATAGGAAAATGTTCAATAGTGTGCGGAGCAACAGTCAGTTGGACATGCAGAAAATAGACACTGGTAGTTCAATCCTCACGCGAAGCCGAATATGTGGCAACATCAAAGGTGGCTAATGAGGTAGTGTGGTTGCAGATGATGCTGGATGCAATTGGCATACAACAAAGAGAACCATGCACCATGATGATGGATTCTCAGAGTGCCATATATATCTATCCCAGGATCTAGTCTTCCATTTGAAGACCAAACACATTTCTCTGAAGTACCATCACATTCGAGACTTGATTTCAAAAGGAGAACTGAGTGTTCATCAATACATAAAGTCTAAAGACATGATTGCAGATTTGCTGACAAAGCCACTCGACAAACCACTGTTCACAAAACAAAGAAAAACAATGGGATTGGACATGTAAAAAGGTTGCAATGTTCAAGAGGGAGTGTTGGAAATGGTGAACTCTTGCAACCATTCCCTGGCATTCCCCAAAGGCCAAAGGCGAAGCGAAAACCAAATGGCCGAAGTGATCAAAGCCGAAGTGCTCAACACTGAAGTGTTCGATGTCTGCCCCTGCAACTAAACCCCAAAGTGTTTGAAGTCGAAGTTGCCGACATCATCGATATCAAAGTGGCTGACGAGAACTCAAAACCAAAAATTCAAAAAGCCGAAGGCCAAAGGCTGAAGCTTGAAGGCCAATAACCCAAAACGTCGGACAAGTTGAGTTAGCAGACTACGTAGCTTGACTAGCGTGAGGGCATTGTACTATCACACTCAACCGCCAAGAGCAACATTATCAGAGGGTGGCTAACCAATAGAATAGCATTAAACCTCTCTCGTAATCAGTTGTTAAACTATCTTGTAAACTCACCTGCTGAGATAAATATAGGATAGAATGCATATAAAATAAAAAGAAGTAGAGAATGACGTAAAATATACTTCTGAGAGCTATGCATGAAAGTCTACCAACGAGCAAAAAATAACAAAATTCTGTAAGAGGAGCGACATGCCGCCAATGTGCGTGACATTGATCGACTCAATTAAAAAAAAAAACAAAATACAAACTACTTCTCAATTCTTCCATATCTGATTGTCGCGTCGCATCTGTCTGATTGAATGCTTCAAAGTTTGTGATCTATAGTCGCCTGTCTAGGATTCTCCACACAGAAATTCTGCAACAACCAAAAAATAACAGAAAATTCTACAGAGCCTTCTTGGTTCGGATCTCTCCCTCATAGATCTTCTTGGTGTAATAGCTTGAAGATGCTCCTCCTCAAGCCTCGACCACTCCACATCTTGATTGGCATCAAGATTGATAATAGAAGCCTCCATAGATTGGCTTGATCTCGACCCCATCCAAGTTGATCTTTTGATCTTCATGAAAGATCACATCTCTACTTACAACAACTTTGTTAGTAGAGGGAATAAGAACTTTATATGTCGTCTTTGTAGATGCATATTCAACAAACACTCCTTTGATTGAACTAGGATCATTTTTTTTCCTAGTTTCTAAAGGTACATGAACAAAGCACATACATCCAAAGGTCCTGAGGTGACCTACGTTAGGCGTCTTCTTATACAACATCTCATATGGTGTTTTTCCTCCTAGAGCAAGATTTGAGAGTCTATTACAAAGATAATTTGCACAAGAAATTGCTTCTCCCCAAAAATCTTTTGGAAGAGATGCCTCTAATCTAAGAGCTTTTGCACATTCACAAAGAGTCCTATTTTTCCTTTCAGCCCACCCATTTTGTTGGGGGGAACAAGCACAAGTGAACTCTCTTCTAACTCTCTCTTGCTCACAATAATCATTAAATTTGTTGGAGACATACTCTCCACCACCATCACACCTCAAAGCCTTTAAACTACAAGAGAATTTTTTTTTAGCAAAAGCTTTGAATTTGAGAAATACATCAAACACCATAGACTTGGAAAATAAGAGATACACCCAACAAAATCTTGTATAATCATCAATAAAAGTGACAAAGCATGTAGTTCCTCCTTTGCTCGTGGAAGATGCAAAGTGTACATCCGAGTGCACTAGCTCAAAAGGAAGTTGAGACTTGATGTTGGATCTTTTAAAAGGCCTCTTATGAAAGTTTGCAATAGCACAAGCTTCACAAGGTAGAGCTCCTTTGAAATAGTCTTTGGCAATCTAATAGCTTTCCCATCTTTGACCATGGATGTCATGGCTTTGAAATTGGGATGACCCAATCTCTCATGCCACAAATCTTCTTGAGAGATCTTGGTCTTGTAGGCCACATCACAAATGTTAGCACTCTCACTAGAATCTAGTTTGTAGAGTCTACCAAATCTAGATTCTCTAGCTATCACCTCATCCTCACTCTTGATTATACAAGTGTCTACACCAAGTTTCACATCAAGACCATTGTCACAAAAAATTGACCAACACGAATGATATTCTTTGTTAGTTTTGGCACATAAAGCACGTCTTTGAGACTCAAAACTTCTGATGATGCTACATTTAAAGGGATACTTCCTATTCCTTATGTAGAACACTTGATCAGATAGATCTCGATTCGACTAACAAAGTGCACAGTTTACTTGACAAAGGATAAGAAAGAAATGAACTCGAACTCAAAACATTTCTATTCGTGATCAACCTCAAAGGATTTGCGAAATTTATCTTGCAGTCAACTCGAAAGATTAGCGAAATAGTTTCTTGTAGAAGCTCGTGGTTTTTCTTGTTGAAGCTCGAAAAATTCGCGAACAAAATTTTGTCACGAAATATTCTGTTTTTTGTTCAAAGCTCATTAGTCGCAAAAATGTCGCGAACAATTCACGAAATCTTTTGATTCTTCTTCAAGCTCAAAGTTGTCATCTGTCATGAACAATTTGCGAAAGACAAAAATGTCACGAAGAGACAAGTGTTGTGAATAATCCGACCCTTGAAACAGAGCACCTATTTGAATATCAACCATCGTAAACAATTCGATATCTACTGTTACAAAATTTAAAGGCCAAAAGACCTGTAAATAAAAGGCCAAAAGACCTGTCCTGTAGCAATATAAATACATGTTCACTACTTGTTGTAACTCTCTCACTCAATTAGAGACACAACAGTGAGATAAGACAACAAGAGATGTACATTGATGATTCAGATTCAGAGTTATAAATTTTTTTTTTTGATCAATAGTTTCTGTTTTGTCTAAAATTGTCTTAAGTTGTCTCTTAATTTCGCATATTATTTCTGCACGCATATTCAATCAGAGCAAATATTGTTCTATTAGTACATAGATCAGATACAGACTTGATTGAGGACACTGATATTAGTTTAATTTATTCTAACTTTCATCGTGTTCTCTGTGGAAGAATAATTACTATTTTTCTTACAGTGGTATCAGAACATATAGGATCAAAATTGATACAATAATATCAGAACGAGTTAGAGCGAATTGGAGCTGATACAGTAATATCAGAACGAGACAAAGTCAATACAGTGGTATTATCGCATCCCTCTCAACATTCTTCATACATCCATCAGCAAGCCGCTGTCTGGAGTGATTCAGAAAATAGAAGATGTCGTTGATCAGCAATATTCAAGCTAAGATCACTACGATCTTAGATCCAGAAGGTTCAAACTATTTGATTTGGAAATTAAAGATCACTCATATTGAAGGGTGAAGGTCTTTGGCAACGGGTAGAACCAATAGAGGAGAAGCCAGTAGCTATTCTTGGCAAAGAACTTCGAGAATGGAGTCTAAGAAATAACAAAGCTACAGCAATTATTGCGTCTTCAGTGCATGACAATATAATGCTAGATCTTACATTTATAAAGATTTATGGGAAGAATTGCAAACCAAGAACGAGACTCAATCTCGTAATTAAATCATCTCTTTGGAAGACCAATTAACTTACCTACAATGGGACGACAAAGACCTGAACACATTCGTATGAAAGATAAAAGACCTGTTTATTTTTTTGCAAAATTTTGGCATGGAAAATGCAATTTCAAAGGAAAAACAACTTAGTTATTTTCTTCGAGCCCTACCCAGGTCATTCCACACAACTCGATCCTTATTGGCAAAAGATGCGACAATGACACTTCAAAAGGCAATAGACAGAATTAAAGAGGAAGTAGAAGCTCGTGAATGCTATGACGACAATGGTGATTTCGAAAATGCTCTATTTACTCAGAAGAATAAATCTTCTAAGAAGTCTAAGTTTAAGAGGGAGTCATCTAAAAAAATGAGTCTAAGACAAATGATCAACAATCTGGAAACAGAAAAATTTTGGTGATAAGAAGATTTGCAACAGATGCAAAAGATCAGGTTACACAAAAGGTAAGTGTTGGTTAAATCCAAAGATTGAATGCATTCATTGTCATAAACGGGGTCATGCAGCAGTAGACTATTATCAGAATCCCAGAAACAAAAAGGAGCAGAATCGAAGCGAACCTTCAGATTCAAACTATGTCGAAGACAAAGCAGAATGCTCTAGAGCAGCAGAAAATAGGACAACAAGAAACTCAGCAACTTATGTTAGTGCTGATCTATGCTGTTCATCAGATTCTAGAATTCAAGAAGTAGTACTTGACTCGGGAGCCACCTCACATTTTGTTTTTTCGAAACAAATATTGTCTGAGTACAAGAAGACAAGCTATTTGAGATTCATTATACTTGGAGACGACTCTAAGCACGTGGTTGATGGAACTGGTGTATTATGGCTAGACATGAATCAAGGTGACAAGAAACTGGAGGAAGTCTATGTCCCTACTCTTGACAAAGAACTTCTATCCATAGCTAAGATAGTCGATACGTGCATGTCAGTAACCTTCACAAAGAACTCTTGTAAACTGTTCGAGGAAGATTCTAGTAACCTAGTTGCTAAAGGCAACAGAGAAAGAAATTTGTATTATTTGAACATTCGAACTCGAATTGAACAAGCAAATCAAACTCATTGATCGACAGATATACTATGGCACAAGAGGCTATGTCACATGAATATGGAAGCCTTGAACCAAGCCAACAAAAATCAGAGAATTGAAGGAGTTGAAATCAAAAGTAGAGATATTCGAACTACCTGCAAATCCTATCTTAAAGGCAAGATGACTAGAATACCTTTCAGTAAGGATGTTTATAAAGCAACCAAGGTACTTGAAATTGTACATTCAGATATTTGTGGACCATTCGGAGTATTGTTGTTGGGTGATGCAAAGTACTTTAGTACGTTTATTGATGAATTCAGCAAGTTCGTTGTAGTATACTTTATACGTACTAAATTTGAAGCTTTCAAGAAATTTGTTGAGTATACGAATTGGGCTGACAAACAGACAGAAAATTAGTTGAAGCAGATTCGCACAGATCGTGGAGGTGAGTACATTTCCAACGAATTCAAAGCTTACTATATTGATCGAGGTATTATGCATACGAAGATTACATCATACACACCTCATCACAATGGAATAGCTGAATGAAAGAATCATACACTTATGGAAGCTGCAAGGTGCATGATGGCTCATGCAAAAGCACCAAAACCGTTGTGGGCAGAAGTAGTGGCTACATCAAATTATCTTTAGAATCGTAGTCTGAAATCTCGAATACCGGATAAAACTCCTCATGAGATATGGTGGAAGTCGAAGCCAAATCTTGCACATGTTTGGACATTTGGATGCGTAGTGTATATGCACATACTAGATAAGCTGAGAAAGAAACTCGATGAAAAGACAGAACAAGGTTTTCTGGTAGGATTCGAGTTACATTCGTCATATTATCGTGTCAATGTACCAAAAACTGGCAAGATGAAAATTGTTCGAGATGTTAAATTTGATGAGTCGAAATACATAGCAGACAGTGATCTAGTCAGCTATGAAATTCTCAAAAACTAGTATGAGCTATCAACGACGACATAAGTAAAACAAGTAGAAGATGAAAGAGAATTACCAGATTCAGAGGGAGGTCAAGATCGAGTACCTGAAAGACTCGAATCACCAACTCAAATTCCAGCAGAAAATGTCAAATCCGAATCGAACTCGAAACCTGCAGAATTGAACTTGAAACCACCTGTGAGAAGATCTGATAGACAAGAACACCACCAGAAAGGTATAGTCAGGATGTTTTTAACACAACCATCAAATTTTTTGGTTTCTCTGACGAACCTCAAACATTCAAGAAATCTGTTGATGGACCAGATAAAGATAACTGGATTCAAGCAATGGAGGACGAAATGTCATCCATGTATAAGAACAATGTATGGACACTTGCACCTATACCTGATGGCAAAAGACCAGTCAACTACAAGTGGATCTACAAGATCAAAACAGGCCCTGATGGAGAAAACATTAGATACAAAGCAAGTTTAGTTGCTAAAGGATTTTCACAGAAGTATGGGATCGACTACACTGATACTTTCTCACCGGTAGTCAAACATACTTCAATTCGCTTGTTATTGTTAAAAATTCACAATTCTAGCTTGACTAGTTTTGGTCATATGACTTGTAAATAGTTAGATGGTCATGATGTGGCTTGTCACACGTGCCAAATAGCATAGGATTCCATTCATAAGGATGTTCTCAAGTAGACCTAAGTGTTAGAACCTTTGGAATGAGTCCAAATTATGCTTAGATACAAGAGAGAAAAAATAGGAGCTATTTTTGGTAGTTTTTGCATTGTTGAGGGATCTCCAAGATTCCAACCCTAACTTGGTAGGGATGAAAGATCCACCAAAATTAGAATTAGGGATAGGTTTAGGGCTACTCATACCTGCCCAAAACCGTGATGGATCATGTATATATAGGTGATGATCTCTCACCAAAATCAATCAAGCAATTTCATGATTTTTCTCTCATAATGGTGCAATTGCTCTCTATGTTCATAATTGTTTGAGTACTTGTGATTACTAATGATTATAGGATTGAATGTAGGTCTGGTGTACAGTACTCAGACTGTGGGAGGCCGTACTTTCACACGTGTGAAGCCTTCTTCAAGGATTTGGGCCATTTAGTGAGGTTCAAGCATAGATTTTTGATGGATTTTGATGGTTCAACTTGTGCTAATCTTATGAAATCATAATCTATTGTTTCCCTCATTATTTCAAGTGTTTTAGGATCCTTATTTGCTGTAATTTTTACATGGTATCAGAGCCTAAAGGCTGAAATGAGCTAAATCCTTGGTTTTCATTCAATTTGATCACAATTTTTGATCTAAATATTGTGTAGATTGGATCTTAGCATCTAGCATTGATTCTAGAACTCAAAGTGAGTCAAATACATTGGAGATTGGTGTTGTGTGACTTTATTTGCATGTGTTTAGGTGTCTAGAACTAGAGGCAAAGTTGAATTCAATTCACATTACCAAGATAGCAAGTTTTGCTTGCTCCAAGCATTGATTTCTAAGCGAGTTTTGGAGGTGATTTCATAGAGGAGGCTTTCTAGCATTCAAGGAGAGGGAAGATCAGAGTTTTGGGGACTCTTCAAGGCTGTTCTAAGGTGTAGTGGACACCTCCTAAAGTGATTTAGGTTCAATCCAACCATTGCTTGACTTATGCACCAAATTAGATCAATTTTTCATCAATTTTGATCATTTTTTGCTTGTGATTGGATAGTAGATTGTGTTGTATCCTCATTAAGTTCCATTTAGATCTTTTACAAGTGATTTTGGAAGTATATTAGTTTGCTGAGATTCACTCTTGATCAGATCATTTGGAAGCTTTAATGTTCTTTATAGAAACAGGGGCAATTCTACTAGTATTGTCTACTTCAATCAAGCAAGTGCATTGTTTCTAGTATTCTATGATTTGATTTTGTTAGATATCATTCTTAGATCTTTATAGGAAGTCTATTACTGATCTTTTTAGGTCCCTAAGAAGTGGGATAAGGTAGATCTTCAATCAAATCAATAGAAGTAACCTTCATTTGTGTCAAGTCCTTGATTAGGAGACTAGATGGCATCTATAAATGCATATCTTTTGGATACTAATGAAAGGCTCAACAAAACTAACTATTTAATATGGAAAGTTAGAATGGAATCCATCATGATCATGTAATATCTGATGGAAATTGTAAATGGTAAGGAGGGTGAACCTATTCATCCTCAAGAAAAAGCCAAATACATCAAGAGGTGCAATGTTGCACTACATTGCATAAAAATGAATGTTGCAAATGAACTCTTAAGAGAGGTAGGAGATTGCACTTTGGCTCAAGATGCTTGGGAGACTTTGCAAAAGGTCTATGAATCCAAGAACCAAACTAGAATGTTAGCTTTGAAGAATCAAATCTATAGAAGCTATCAAAAGAAAGGAGAGAGTGCACATACTTTTGTCCTAAGAGTAAAGGAATTGAACAAAGAGCTAGCCTTCATAGGTGATCCTATCAAGGATGAAGAGCTTGTTCAACTCATATTGAATGGACTAAGCTTTGAATTTGACAATTTGGTTCAGGGATATGCAATTATGGGTAAACTACCCATACTTGAAGAACTCCAAGGCACATTCATGGCCGAGGAATCAAGGAGCCAAATGCAAGAGAGGATGGATAGGCTTTCCATCCAAGGTGGAGATGACCAAGCTCTCTTCACCAAAGACAAAGGCAAGTCCAAAGGCAAAGGATCAACATTCAAGAAGTCTACAAAGCTTGAGGATCAAGAAGGACCCTCAAAGGCATCTCCATCAACCACCAAAGTCAAGAAGGACAAATCAAAGGTGAAGTGCTACTATTGTAGCAAGATGGGGCATTATGCCTCGGAATGCTTCAAGAAAAAGCAAGATCAAAGCCAAGCTAACATGAGCAAAGAGGAGGAGGAGGAGAGTTCACATGAGGACTCTCTCATGATGTCCATATTTTCTTCAACAAGTTTCAAAGGAGAAGATCCTTGGTGGATTGACTCAGATGCTAGTTCACACATGACTAGCAAAAGAGAGTTTTTCTCTTCTCTCTTATCTTATGATGGACCTATAAAGTCTATCTATACAGCAAATGATGAAGCTTGTAAGATTTAAGGAGTTGGTAGCATTCCCCTTTGCTTAGGATCTTCCAAAAAGATCAACATAGAAGGTGTTTTGTACATTCCTACAATAACAAAGAATCTACTAAGTGTTGGCCAAATGGTAGACAATGGTTTCAATGTTGACTTTGCTTCAAATGAATGTTTCATCAAGAAGAAGAGTAAGATAGTGGCTAAGGGCACTAGACTTGGCAAACTTTATAAGTTGGATGCATTTGTGGATACTAATGTTGTCATGTTGGCCGAGAAGAGCAAGATATCTACCTTTACTTTATGGCACAAAAGACTTGGACATGTCAACTCGGGTTCCATGGAGGCTATGATCAAGGAGGAGTATGCTTTAGGCCTACCAAGGTCTATTGGGAAGGAAGACAAGGTTTGTGAATCTTTTGCCTTATCCAAGGCACATAAGAAGGTGTTTCCTAACTCCATCACAAAGTCATCTCATCCTCTTGAACTCATACACTCGGATGTGCACATTGCTAGCACCAAATCTAATGGAGGTTCATCCATGTTTTTAACCTTCATTGATGACTACTCAAGATATTGTTGGGTGTTCTTACTTTCCTTCAAGTCTCAATTTGATACTTTTGTAAAGTTCAAGTTGTTTGTGGAAAAGCATCATAATCATAGCATCAAGATTCTTAGAAGTGACAATGGTGGAGAATTCATCTCCAATGAGTTCAAGGCCTTTTGTGAGGAGGAAGGGATCAAAAAAGAGACTTCTTGTCCTTACACTCCTCAACAAAATGGAGTTGCTGAAAGAAGGAATAGAACATTATGTGAATGTTCTAAGGCTTTAAGTTTAGATGCATGTTTGTCCAAATCCTTTTGGGGTGAGTCTCTTGTATGTGCAAACTACTTGATGAATGGGGTGTCTTGCAAAGCAATTGAAGGCAAAACTCCTTATGAGATGTTGTATGGAAAGAAACCCAATCTTAATCACTTGAAAGTTTTTGGGTGTATATGTTATGTGATGTGCCATTGGAAACAAGAACCAAGGAGGATACATCTTCCACAAGAGGGATCATGCTTGGATATGCAAGCTCAAGCAAGGGCTACAAAGTCTATCTCCCATCCTTGAACAAATTTGTTGTTTCAAGGGATGTTATCTTTGATGAACATCATATGCATATGCTTGAATAAGGCTCAAGTGCTCCAACAATCAAGAAGAAGGTGGCCGAGGAGCAAGATCTTGGCTTTGAGGAGGAGCTCATGGAGGAGCAAGCACCAAACCCACCTATCACACCAAGGAGATCTTCAAGGGCAAAAGTGGAGCCATCAAGGCTCACATATCAAGGCAAAGGACAACAAGTTGAGGGTATCTCATCCACTTCTTATGCTTTATCTAGTTTTGAAGAACCATCTAAAGAATGGTATAAAGCTATGTTGGATGAGTATGATGCCTTGATTGAGAATGAAACTTGGTTGCTTGTTGAGAGACCTCAAAGGAATGTAATAGGATGCAAGTGGGTCTTCAAGCTTAAGTTGAATGCAAATGGGAATGTTAACAAACATAAAGCAAGATTAGTTGCAAAAGGTTATGCTCAAGAGAGAGGGATAGACTATGAGAAAACTTTTGCACCTGTGGCCAAGATGGTTACAATAAGGCTAATCATTGCACTTGCATCACATTTTGGATGGATACTATGTCAAATGGATGTCTCTAATGCTTTCTTGAATGGTTTTTTGGAAGAGGATATCTATATGGAGCAGCCACAAGGGCTCATCGAGCATGGAATGGAGAACAAAGTATGCCATCTCCAAAGAAGCATCTATGGCTTGAAGCAAGCCTCGAGATCTTGGAATTCAAGACTATATTGCTATCTCATTTCACTTTCTTTTGCTCTCACAATTCTAGCTTGACTAGTTTTGGTCATATGACTTGTAAATAGTTAGATGGTCATGATGTGGCTTGTCACACGTGCCAAATAGCATAGGATTCCATTTATAAGAATGTTCTCAAGTAGACCTAAGTGTTAGAACCTGTGGAATGAGTCCAAATTATGCTTAGATACAAGAGAGAAAAAATAGGAGCTATTTTTGTTAGTTTTTGCATTGTTGAGGGATCTCCAAGATTCCAACCCTAACTTGGTAGAGATGAAAGATCCACCAAAATTAGCATTAGGGATAGGTTTAGGGCTACTCATACCTGCCCAAAACCGTGATGGATCATGTATATATAGGTGATGATATCTCACCAAAATCAATCAAGCAATTTCATGATTTTTCTCTCATAATGGTGCAATTGCTCTCTATGTTCATAATTGTTTGAGTACTTGTGATTACTAATGATTATAGGATTGAATGTAGGTTTGGTGTACAATACTCAGACTGTGGGAGGCCGTACTTTCACACGTGTGAAGCCTTCTTCAAGGATTTGGGCCATTTAGTGAGGTTCAAGCATAGATTTTTGATGGATTTTGATGGTTCAACTTGTGCTAATCTTATGAAATCATAATATATTGTTTCTCTCATCATTTCAAGTGTTTTAGAATCCTTATTTGCTGTAAGTTTTACAGTTATTTGTGTATGCAGTGGCTCATGATCTCAAAATCCATATTGTGGATGAGAAGACTGCTTTCTTTTATGCAGAATTGGAAGACGACTTATTCATGGACCAACCACTTGGTTTCGTAAGCCAAGAATATCCAGAATACAAATGTCACATGAATAAAAACATTTATGGTATGAAACAAGCAGCAAGACAATGGTATAGAAAGAAAGACGAAGCACTATGTTCCTTAGGCTTCAAACCTCTATTTGCTGAATCAAATGTCTATATCAAACATGTCTAAAATAAAATAATCATTCTAGCTATTTATGTTGATGACACGCTTATCTTCTCAAGAAGAGATAAGTTAATTTCAGATGTCAAAAGAGACATTTCTGAAATATTTGAGATCGTTGACCTAGGAGAAGCTAAAATCTATCTAGGCTTGCAGATCGTGAGAGACTTTGAAGGTGGTAAGTTGTATCTTCACCAACAAAAGTAAACTCAAAAGATCATTGAAGACTTCAACATTCTTGAATGCAAAGGTGTGCATACTCCCATGATACTTGGAACGATACTGAGCAAAACAAATTGTCCGCAGACTCTCGAGGAAGAGGAACGAATGGCCAAAACACCCTATCGTAGGCTGATTGGATCTTTGTTATATCTAGAAGACAACACCAAACCTGATATAGCGTTTGCAGTATACAGGCTGAGCCAATATAATTAGAACCCAGGATCGTTGCATTGGAAGTTAGCGAAAAGAGTACTACAATATCTCTAGGAAACAAAAGACTATGGACTGTGTTATTCGAAGAAAGCTGAATTTCACATCGAATCTTAAGTGACGCAAGCTAGGCATCCATGAAGGATGATAGCGAAAGTATTTTAGGAGGTTGTACTCTAGCATCTGACGCAGCCATACTCTGGATAAGCAAGAAGCAAACAACAGTAGCTCAATCTTCTTGTGAAGCCGAATATGTAGTAGCAGCCAAGATGGCAAACGAGCTGATCTAGATCAAACATATATTGGAGTGATTTGATGAATCTATTTCTAAACCTTATGTCTTGTTGATGGATAACACTTCAGCAATCTATCTTACGAAAGAGCCTGTATTTCATTCAAAAACGAAACACATAGCTATCAAGTATCATGTTATTCGAAACTTAGTTGAGAAGAAGGTACGGAAGACAGCCTTCATACCCACAGAAGAAATGACAGCTAATATCTTTACAAAGCCACTCAGCAAAGCTTTGTTTGAGAAGCAGCGAAGAAGATTAGGCTTAATCCAACTGCCCACTTTGAGAGGGAGCTGTAGAACACCTGATCAGATAGATCTTGATTCTATTAAAAAAGTGCGTAGCTTACTTGACAAAGGATAAGAAAGAAATGAATGCGAACTCGAAACATTTCTATTTGTGATCAACCTCAAAGGATTTGCAAAATTTATCTTGCAGTCAACTCGAAAGATTCGCGAAATAGTTTCTTGTAGAAGCTCGTGGTTTTTCTTGTTGAAGCTCGAAAGATTTACGAACAGAATCTTGTCGCAAAATATTTTATCATTAAAATGAATGTTATCAATGAACTTCTCAAGGAAGTTGGTAAGAGTCAAAGTGCAAGTGAGGCATGGAATGCCTTGAAGAAGCTCTTTGAATCAAAGTCCACATCTAGGGTATTGACCCTAAGGAGGCAAATATTTTCTAGTAGGCAAAGAGAGGGTGAAAGTGCTCATGCATTTGTCTTGAGGGTTAAGTAATTAAGTGATGATCTAGCATGCATTGATGAAAGCATAAAAGATGGTGAAATAGTCCAGGTTATGTTGAATGGTTTGCTAGATGAACATGCTAGCCTTGTGCAAAGTTTTGCCATTCAAAGAGTCTTGCCAAGTGTGGTTGACTTGCAAGAAATCTTATTGGCTGAAGAACATAGGTTGCAATCAAAGCTTGGTGGTGCATCCTTGCAAGGTGGAGGTGAAGAGGATTTTTTCACAAAAGACAAAGTCAAAGGCAAAGGTAAAGGCAAAGGGAAATGGTCCAAAGGTGGCAACTTGTATCATGATGATTACTCTTCTTCTTCCTCTTCCTCTTCTACTAAGCAAGAAGTGCTTTTATTGTGGGATAAAAGGTCATTTTGCTAATGAATGTCGTAAGAAGAAAAGAGAGCAAAGTGAGAGGCAAGGAAATCTAGCAATAGATGAAGAAGAGCATAGCATTTGTGAAACTGTGGCCACCTTAGAAAAATAGCAATCATGTGCGTTTGTAATCCATCTGAATGCATTTTTATGTGCTTTGAAAGTATAGAGTAAGAAAGGTAATTCTTCTTTCCCTATTAGAAAATCAGGTATTTTAGTAGCAAACGTATTTCGGATCTTAACCATAGGCATGTCTAGTGTATTATTATTTACTTTTGGAAACATGGCAAAATTTGGACGAGACAGTCTAACCAAAGCCAAATTCCTTACAAAGTAGATGCACATAAAACATGGGTTATGTTGAGCCTTATCCACACCATTCACATACAGATTGGTAGTAATCCAATTACGCTCATCAATGGCATTTGTAAGTTTGTTATTCATTATACTTTTTCCATGCAATCACTTGGTATTTTTCAAAAAGTTTGTTATAGCATCTTTGCAAATTAAGGCATGTTCCATATAGTCTCATGATCAATATTTTGATACCTAGTTAAAAAACTTGCCAATTCAAACCATCCACGATAAAGTTCTAAAGTATCTCATTTATATTAGACTGGTGCAATGGGATGTGATAAAGTCCTTTGTTTAAGTCATTCTTTAAAACTTTGCTTCTAATAATTCCAGTATTCATCGAGACAACATGCCAAAAAATTCCGGAAATAAACTCTTAAAAACATTTATTGTCAGCACAAGTACAAGGTGGAATGTTGTCAATATCGAAATCACAAAAGACTTGAAAGGGTTTATACCATTCATGCTTCAAATGCGGAAAGTAAGACCAACCAAACACAATAAGCTCAAACGTCTCATCAATATGACCAAAAATCTGAAGTAAGATTTCAACATATAGTTGCTTAACATCAATCCTCTCAAAGCATCTGTTATAATAACATAAATGTAGAAAAAACTTCCCTCTGTCTCTTCTAACCACTAGTCATCGTCTGCTAGTATTACTGACCTCCAATATCCTTGTTTCTTCTATGTTTCCGGCACATGGATCAATCACGGTAAAAGTTCAACTTTTTGTTAGGAAGATCCCCCTTACCGCCACTGCTTTGTCCTTCTTTGCCTTTTTTTGAAAAATATTTTCTCTTCCTGTTATTGCCATTGCCTGATATGACTGAGCTTGAATTGTTTAGATTGAAGGAACCCGTTTTCTTGCTAGTATTCTGGAAGTATTTGTCTTGCAAGGTAGAGAAGCTGGGTTTTTTCAAAAGGCGTTCAATTTCTCGAGCGTTTTCAGCATCGCCAAGGTGTGTCAGGAGCTTAGAAGTAGGGTTTATGGAAAGTTCAATGGCAACATCAATCATGTATTGTCGGATGTACAGAAAGACAAGGTGGGACTTGACAATTTCTCTAGCAGGTTTGTGCAACCAAAGGAAGAAGGCATTAAGCTGATTTTGCAGGGACGCACCAGAAAAAAAAATGGAAAGATTATTCATTATGTACCAGATAGAGCGATCAAACCATACGATAGAAGAATTGTTTTTGCATTTATCACCGCATCTGCACTTAAAGAAAGGTCTTTTCTAGTTCCAAATTCTAGCTTGATGAAGGTTCATTCTGTTAAAGCCAGTGTCAAAATGGCCTCTAGTTCTAGCCCAGGTCTGCTTAGAAGGACATCTCGAAGGTTCAAATTTGCTCATCTTGATAACAATATCAAAGGCAAAAGGAGTATCAAAAGAAGGATTCTTATGTAAAGCAGCAAGCTTGCAGGCTTGGACTTCTACATCAGTGAGATGAGCAAGAGCAATCCAAAGTTCAATAGAGATAGGTGCAAGGAAGTTTACAAATGGAAGACTACAAAGTTTATAAGCAGTCTTTGCAGATTTAAACTCAATGACGCAACTAGGTACGAACGTTACTTGGCAACTATTGGCTTGACAAAATTCAAAGGCAGATTGATTTCCCACATCACAGATTTCTTGTGAAAAAGACTCTAACTGGGAAGCACTGTCTTCATCAAAGTCTTTGGTAAAGATCAAAGGGTGAGGTGAAGTAGGAGCAGTGGTAGGGACATGGGTATCAGTAGAGGAGGCACCATTTTCTTTTTTCAGGCAAGCAAATATTTTCCGAATATGCATACTACAGAACTTTTCCTCAGCAGCAATTCATTCGCATAGTTTGAGAGGTCCATATAAATTTTTTCAACCATGCTAAGTTTTTCCTTCTTTTTAATAAAATCCGTATAAATTTTGATCCAATCCATGATGCACATCAAATCAACAAGGCAAAGAATTTTATCATCCGGGCCAGCAGCATTACAAGTAGTCATATCATAATTAGTAATCAATTTGTGAACTTCAACAGCCTTCTTCATGCAACATATAATAGCTTGAACAAAAGGACTACTAGGAGGAAGGGGCTCCCCATAGCCAAGAGTCACTGCATCATGAAACCATCATGTGGACCACACCATACAAAAGACCTTGTTAGCCATAAAATACAAGTAAAGGTAAAGGTTTGGTGCCACCCCTAGCCGGGGTGGCATCAGAGATGCTAGAGAGAGAGAGTAACAAGATTTCACATATTAGTCCCTCTTGACAAGTCAAGACTAAACCCTTTGAACCCTTCAATTTATAGCATAACGGATAAAATACAACTGTATAAAGTTTAACAGTATAGAGTACCATAAAGCGAAGCAAGTTTTAAGATGCCCAACTATTACTTGCCACCATCCCACACAATAAAATCGCACAAGTTAGTCGCGTGAGAAAGACAAGTGTCGTAGCTGAGCATCAGTTGTTATCCATGTCCGAAACTAGATTCACTACTTTATCAGCTAGATTGCATTGACAACAAGTATGTCCAATCTTCTGAATTGTTCACTTTCTAAATTAGCAAAACGTTCAGCCCTTTAACGAGACCGTATCAGGATGGAAGCCATACTGATCAATAAAAGAGCAAAAAAGAAACTTGTCAAGTTGATAAATACATGTAAGTGGCTATTTTTTATTACACAGATGGACAACAACTTGACCTCGGTCACAGTGCTAGGTACTAGAGCACTTACGTGCTATACTAGCCCCATGGATTTCCCGTACCACTTTTTCTAGGAATCCAAGCACCGAACAACTTGGGCAAATCCATGTCATTCAAGTGTACCATAGCCGAGTCCTATAAGAGTAACTGAATTAACTTATAACATCTGGACTTATGATGCCAAGAACAATTTTTTTAAAAAAATTCAAGCCCAAAACAACTTTACGCATGCAGGATCAGATTTGTCTGGATTATTTAATTACCAACCCTTAATAACAAAATTATGCATGCATAAAAATGTACACAATAGTGAGTCAGATTGCCCACCGTATCGGTGAAGTTCCGTATAGCATCGTAGCTGAATGATAGACGAAGTCATCTCCTGTGTACTCTCCATCTTCAGTTGTTTAAACGAATCACCTACATGTTAGAGAATTCAAACCGAAAGTATTGCATTAAGCATAGAGTACTCCTACCTATATCATAGTCTTCACCAATAGTGAGATCATTAGCTTGTCGCTTTTCTTTTCAAGAGCATTCCATTCACCACCATATCAATGATAAGTAGATTACCAGACTTAGTGCACATGTCTTCTCAAGAAGATACTAGAAGTTCAAGCTTTACTTGTGCTACTTAAAATTCCAGCCATGTTACTAGTTATCGGACGTAGTTATCATCATAGTTTCTGTGATCCTATTAGAGCAATCATCCGTAGCAATCACTAACAGCATTTTTTAGCCACTGGAGTATACAAAGAGCACCATTATCAATCATATATATGCTAGAACTATTCGTATATTCGGATCACCAACAGATGGCTAGCGTCCATCGCACTTTTATCATTATTATATGCTACAAAAAGCGTGTAGTAAAGCATGCAAAATCGCAGGAAGAAATCGAGTTTTCTTTCAAAAAACCAGCGCTGGCCAGTTCCCAAATCTGCTCCAAAAAGAGCGCTAGCCAGCGATAGTGCTCATCTAATAAAGTACGCAAGTTTAGGCCAACATTTGGATGGCTGTCCAGCGCCAATCCTTAAAAAAAGCCCACAACTACTCCTTGAAGCAGCGTTTGTCTGTAAGAGCATTCAGTCACGATTTGCTGACCAATCTTTGCTACTACAAAATGGTAATCATAGCAGGTTGTAAGCATTCATTCCAAAACGTAAAGTGCAGCATACATCCTTCATTATCAGCGAGCTACCATTTCCCAAATCATTCTCACCTTTGTTTGCAGTATCGTTTCACCAATTGCTTTTACAATAGCACTCACGAGCCTTCTCTTCAATTGCAATCACAGTATGGTAGAGCACCAAGAGAGCAAGAATGAGGGAGAGAGAGAGAGCAAGAAAGCATGAGAAAAAGTGAATAGGGTTGTGTGATTTCCCTCTTTATAGAACCAGAGGACACTTAGGTATTCTAAGTGCAAATTGCTGCTCACCGTTAGATTGACTGTCCAAAATGTGCACAGATCCTGGCCATTGAAAGCTTCACAACTTTCTTCTATCAAAGTAAGGCATTTATTTTGCCCCCACAAGTAAATGAGGTTAGTACGCGACATTTACAATCCACAGAGGCTTGCGAAGCGAATGAAGTGATATATGTATGAGAGAGAGAGAGAGAGAGAGAGAGAGAGAGAGAGAGAGAGAGAGAGAGAGAGAGAGAGAGAGAGAGAGAGAGAGAGAGAGAGAGAGAGAGAGAGAGAGAGAGAGAGAGAGAGAGAGAGAGAGAGAGAGAGAGAGAGAGAGAGAGAGAGAGAGAGAGAGAGAGAGAGAGAGGAGGCGGCATCGATCATGAATGGGAAGGACGAGCACCATGAGTTCAACAGCAATGTCAATAGGTAGTGGAGGCAGAGGCAAAGCCAATTCCTCCAAGTTGGTTTCACGCTCGTAGAAGGCAGGCCTTCATTTTCCTGTTGGCAAGATTGCGAGGTTCCTCAAGGCGGGCAAATATGCAGAGCATGTTGGAGCTTGCGCTCCTGTCTACATGGCAGCTGTATTGGAATATCTAGCTGCTAAGGTGTTGGAGTTAGCTGGGAATGCAGCCAGGGACAACAAGAAAAATCGAATAATCCCTCGACATATTCAGCGTGCATCAGAAATGATAAAGAGCTGAGCAAGTTGCTTGGAAGTGTGGTGATTGCCAACGGTGGTGTGCTTCCAAACATTAACGCTTCTCTCTTACCCAAAAAATTAGGGAAGTCTAAGGGGGAGATAGGTAGATTGCCATGTGTTGGTTCTAATAAAACGAAGGTTTTTAGAAAACCAAGAAGGATGAGGAACTTTAACAAAAAATAGAGTATCTATCTCAGTTTTCATGTGAGCGGTCTACCATAAGAATCCTTTTGCTTTTCTTCTGTGCATGCAAGAAGTTTGGTGATGAAGGCTGCAAAATACACAAGAACACATATAGCAAATATCCACGCACAATACAAAGGAGGACGCGGGGGCAAAAAAAAATTCGCGTGGATATAGCCGTGGATTGGCATGGATATACGCATGGATACAAGCGCGTGGATTATCCACGCGTGGATGTTCCACGCAAATGTCATTTCCAATAGGAAATCGGCCAGATGTCATGAAATTCAAAATGCGTGGATTATTCACGCATGGATTATCCATGGCAAGTCCGACTACCGGCAGCCGGGCAAACCTCCAACACCCGGAGCCGAAAATAGGAATTCTAATTTAGCGTGGATAATCCACGCGTGGATTATCCACGCGTGGATTATCCACGCCATAATAAAAGATAAATAAAAAAGGCTCAGCTTTCGCGTGGATATTGCATGGATAATCATCCACGCGTGGATTATCCACACAAAATTCGCTTTATCCACGCAAAATCTAGAGAGTTGTGGCCGTGGATACCGCGTGGATAAAAAATTATATCCACGTGGTATCCACGCAAATAGGTTTCTGGAATTTGCATGGATTATCCACGCGTGGATAATCCACGCAAAAATTTTTGTCCAAAAAAAAAACATTATGTGTGAACAAAATGTGGTTCACTCCGAAACTAGAGGTGACTTTCTATTCTTGTGTTGTGTGACAGAGAGAAAAAGAGAGTATAGATGGGAGTGAGAATGAGATGAGGATGAATGTGAGTGAGAAGATTGATAGTGTTTAGGATTTTTAGTTCATTGATGGATGTTAATAGTATGTGTTTTGTGATCATAAGTTTTAAGATCTTTTTGTTTGTGATGTAGGTTTGGATATGAAAAATGAAAAATGAGCTTTCATTGCAAAGGATTCAAAGATCAAGTGCATGCAAAAGGAAAAGCAAAGATTGCAAAACAAGGAGATACAATAGTAAAGGTAAATTCACATTTATTTTGATTCATTTGATATTTAGTTGATAACTTAATGTGTTATCTATTTCCATTACTTTCCATTGTGCTTTCCATTACTTTTTATTGTGCATTCTAACATGCAAATCATGTGCTAAAATAGATACATTGCATTGAATTCATCAATGGATACATTTGCATTGCATAGATGTGCGTTAAATAGACTATATATTGCATTGAATACATCAATAGATACATTTGCAATCAATAGATGTGCATTCAATGGACTATACATTTGCATTCATGGATTAAAAATATATGCATTCAAAATTTTTGCAAGAATGATGTGATGCCAAAACATTATATTGATTGATTAAAAAACAAGTACATTGATGAGAGAATAAATTCTCTCTTCCTACATTGCCTTCTACAAGGCCTTACATTTAATTTAAAAACCTCTACTCATCATCACTTCCTCCCTCCTCGCCACCTCCATCTTGTAGGTGTACGTTGGTGTCCACATCTTCAAACTCTTCTTCGCTCTCATTCACGTACTCTTCCACGTTCTCTTCCACATTTTCTTCCACATCACGAACACTTGAAGTTGTAGAACCTCTCTACAAAATAGAATCAAAGATTTAATTAAATTGAGATTAAACTTACTTGTAAACCACAAAGTAAACAATCACAAAACAATAAAGGTTAAGAGTTTACGATTGGAAACAATCCATGGGATTTCATAAAAGCCTTAAGGCCGACATATCCATGATCGTAACCTTGCTTGTACTCCGCGGCGGTCATGTGTCTTCCAAAATCACTAAGCTACATTCAACAAAAAAACATAGTTTAGCAATACAATATAGTTTAGCAATAAAAAACATTAACAATCTCACTACAAAAATAGAATCATATTAAAAAATATTGCACTTACAAATTGGGCCTCTAGATTGCCCCTTCCTCCCGATCCCAAGTGACTTTGACCATGTTTTGAGAGCTTCTCGGTGGCGGCCCTACGTTGTTGTTCATACTTTTGGGGATTGTTTTGCAACAATTCCCCTTTCACCTTACTCCAATCCCTTTTGGAGCACCATCCAAGCTTCGTGAGATTCTTGGAATTCCTCACGGCTCTTCTCATCAATTGCCTTTTGTTTCGAATCCAAAGGCACATTGTATTCAAGGCCCAAGTCCTACTAAAAGCATTGGATTGAGGGAATTCGGATTACAAAGTCTCTATTATTTTATTTTTGTCTTCAAGCGATTGGGAGGACCAATCGATCATGTAATCTTTACCAAAATATAAAGCAACTAAATCACGCAAACGGGCATGAACTACATTGCCACGCGTATTTTTTATAACTCCACCACGTGGATTAACTTCATAATACACACTACACGATTATTAGGAAGGGGCACCTTCGGAAGCTCTTTTCTCAGATGATTCACCCGAATAAGATAACAAAAGATTTTTTATTCTATATCTTTGTTGAGGAGATAGATTCTCAATCCACTCTTGATTATATTCTTCGAGCTCCTCACGAGCTCTTCTCCTAGATGGTCTCCCACTTGACCTTCCGCTTGACCTACCACTTGAAATCATTGTATCAAAGAAAAACTTTAAAAGTTAGAAAGTAGTGGAGAATGGGAGTGAAAGAGTATTGAAGACTTTTAGATTAGAAGAGTAAGCAATGAATAGAAAGCAATAGATTAATAGTAAGCAAGAACAAACAAGATCAATAGAGCAAGCAAAAGCAAGAGCAAGATCACTAGCAATGAAGAGCAACCAAAAGCAAGCAAGCAAGATCTATAGAGCTTAGAAGAGCAATAGCAAGCAAGAGCACTAAACACTAGATTGAAAAACCTATAAAACTTGAAAGCAAAAGAAGAGGAGCAAGAATGCTCGCGGAAATGCTATTTTATTGGCATTCAAGTTTCGTGTGGATTATCCACGCAGAAGTTATCCACGCGATATCCACGCGTGGATGTTCCACGCATTTTTTTTTCCCTCTCTTGGCATGTGAGAGGGTCCCACACATGGGCTTGCATGAATATTCTCGTAATCTTTTCTAGATTTTATGAGAATATTTAAAATTATTGTAGGATTTTACATAAAATATATTTTTTAATATGATGGAATGTAAAAAAATCAATTCAAAGATCATTATGGTAGTATTTGATTTGTTAAAACTAGTTTTATATTGTTATAAATTTTATTTTTCTTGAGATTTGACATACAAGACAAAATCATGAGATAAGAAATAGTACATATTATTATTAAACAAGTAATTTGACAAGTTTTTAAAGATTTTATGACATAATATTATGTCAAATCGGTGATGTCATAAAACATTTAGTTTATTAATAATCTAGGTGTCATAGATTTGATATAATTTGATGACATAATTACATGGTAAAATAATTTTTTTTTGCTTTTGTCATGTGGCCTCTTAAATGGTTGCATGGGGTCATTTAGATTCATGATCAAAAGCATTTATGTTATATTGAGGACCTTAGTGATATGTGACCTATATGATAAATCTTTTTAATTGTTGGTGTGTGACCTATATAGCCTTATATGAAATCATAGTAATTAGTTGAAATATCATTTAGCATTGTAATAAAGATGTTGATCAATGGTGTGTTATCTAGTATATGATTTCTTGCATACAAAGCAACCATAGATAGAAAGGGCGAATGCATATTGCTCGTCATGAGATACCATGGCACACTAGGCCAATCCAAAGAGATTTACCTTTAACTAACTCGAGACAAGTATTAATTAATCAAATGAGTGATTGAGTGGGCAATGAATCAATTGAGTATATGACTGATTGTTTGATTCTGATCATTCTGTCTTGAAAGAAAGATCGAGTGAGATCATCACTCATCTTAGACAAGAGTTTAAACTGAGAGCTTCGAACATTGACTGCTATGTGGTCTTTAAATTAGTTGAGGTAGGCCTGCACGCACTATCTACTGATGTCTAACATTTGTCAGTATGAACCTCATTTTGATTGCTCATCATGTGTTGCCCCACCCAAGCAATTTTCTTGATAGCAATGTTACTAGATTATTAGATTTACATTAAGCATAAGTAGAATATACATGGATTAGATGTTGGCATGTCTTTAACAAATTTTATTATATGTGTTCAGAATATACGATCTCATAATGATTACTTATGATGTGGTATAGAGTAGCTGGCTACAGTGTGTATATGTCATCGACGATGTCATCATCATCAGATAGCGATTCATCTCATGATCGCAATAGCAGTTATATATTGTTGTTGATATTGACATCAGTTGCACTTTATTTGTTATTTGAATATGAGTGTATAATTTTTCTTGCAAATTTATTCTTACAATGACATTTGATTGGAATTACGAATTCTAGGAAAATTATCATACCTCCACGTGATTTAGAGAAAGAAAAAAGAATGGAGCTCTATCACAGGAAAAAAAGGAGCAATCAAGACTAAAGTACAATGAACAACTATTGACTGGTTCATCTTCAAGCTCTTCCATCAGTCGACGTAGACCGCCTATTGATCCATCACATGTATGTATATTGATTTATGTCATAATTTTTTTATTTGTAATAGTGATGTAATCCGATTTGCTCTTTGGATATAGTATATTGCTCTTTGGAAAAGCCAAGACACCACTCCAATCACAAATGAAGGTTGAAAATGCACTAAATGTACAAAGACTATTTTGTCAATTTTTGTCACATGTTACAATTCGTCACATGTTAGAATTTGTCAATTTTCACTTGAATGACATTGAAAGAATTTGTGCAATTTGCAATTGGATTATTGGACCAGTTTCAACCAGAATATGATGAGAGGATATCATGTACATGCACACAATGCAAAGGTCTTAGGATTCGAACAAGGAGGATTGTCAACGATCATATTTGGGCCAATGGAGTGGACACATAGAATCCAAGAGTACGAGAGGTAAACTCTTTAAAGTGCTTTTCGAAAATGCTTTAATCTTTGACCCTTATGACACTTCAAGTATAGTTTGGCCAATAAATATTGAGCGATAGGATGAGTGCCACGATACTTTGAAGTTAATCTCTCACTTGCTTCTAAAAGGAAAAATCCAAATAGAATATTTAGATGAAGTTAATCTCTCACTTGCTTCTAAAAGAAAAAATTGTTAGCAAATTTCAGAGAATCCCCAGATGCCGAGCCAAGCCGAAGACACAGAATACCTCTCACCCATGACCAAGGAGGTCTCAGAAGGAGGAGAGCAGAAGAAGTTGAGAGCCGAGCATGAGAGCCAAGAAAGTACTAGCTAGGATGACAGTGAAATATCTATGTGAGCCTACATGGTGTATCCCAGAGAAGGAACAACCATGTAGGAGCTAGTCATATTTCCTAGGCTTTGTAGATTAATGTAGACCCCCCCTTAAATTAGTTAGAGTGAGCCACCTTTTGATGGTGACCTTTAGTGAAAGGGCAAATTTCCACATGTAATTTCTAATTTGGTGGAATTGCCACTTGGGCTCCACATGGGCAGCCTTCTTGCTTATGAAGGGCCCCTCTCTCTTGTGAGGGAGCTTTGAATGTATTGTCAAGTTCTCTTGAGCAAATAAAGAGGATCCTCCACAAGTTCTTGATGATTGCTAAGCTCCTTGTTCATGGCAATGTTCTTGAGTGAAATTTCTATGAGCATGCTTGAATTTCTTGCATTGTGGATTAACTAGTTTCTTGTTTTCTAGTTTCTTGCTTAGTTGTGGATTAGAATTCACTTCTTGTTTATGGAATAAGGTAGAAATCAACATTCAAGTAAACTAAATAGGCTGGAATAGTGGTGTAGATCTTGCATACTCTCTTACTTTCTAGTTCTTGATTGTTCTTGGGCATTCTAAGCATCAAGAAATGAGTGTTTCTTGATTCTTGGACTGTCAAATGCTGTTAGGAATCTAGTTTCTTGTTTCTAGTTTCTTGTTTCTTGTTCAGTAGTTTATCTTGTTCTTGATTGATTTCTGATTAGTAGATAGTGGTAGGTCTGCTCCTTGTTCCA
Organism: Diphasiastrum complanatum; assembly: GCA_029204225.1. NCBI lineage: Eukaryota > Viridiplantae > Streptophyta > Lycopodiopsida > Lycopodiales > Lycopodiaceae > Diphasiastrum > Diphasiastrum complanatum. The sequence goes on along the minus strand of MU835145.1, from coordinate 11,626 downwards.
AAATGTTGGTCCTCTTGAGTAAAAATGGTTACATGGTCGGTTTCTGCATGTAGTTGAGCATCGGAACTGTGTCTCTCACTGAGAGACTGGAAAATACATGTTGAAATCTGAGTAACGCTTCTGCTTTGTAGTTGTTCTAATAAGAAGAAGAACCATAAAGAACCGTAATTAAAGAAGAGGTAAAGAAATCACAAGAACCGTGTTCACAGATTCAGAGAATCTGTGAACATTTGGCACCATTCTACAGCTACAAAAACGTTAAACAAAGACGTATCTCTTTCAACTGTGTTGCGAAACAATCTTCCTGAGATCTCCTACAGATTCATTACAGAGCTCCCCACTTCGGTCCTGACCGACGTGCCGCTCATTTCTCAACCGGAATCTCACGATCCTTACCAAGCCGAGCTCCATGGCTCAAGTCTGGACCGGACCGCTACCTACTACCTCCCGACCGAGCCACTATTTCAATATCTTGAGATGTCCTGAGTTTCACCTCAATTGAAGTTCTTCTTTCAAATCTCGACCGGAGCCATACGTCCAGATTTAACCGAAGACCTCTTTGTCATCTCGACCAAAGGAAATCTTCAAATCTCAATCGGACCCTTCAATCCTGATCTCAGCCGAAGCATTCTTTCGCATCTCGATCGAAGTCTTCAGTTAGATCTCGACCGGACCCTTCAGTCCTGATCTCAACTGGAGCACTTCTTTCAACTCTCAATCAAAGTGCTTCTTTCAAATCTCAACCTAGCACTTGCTCGCATCTCAACTGAAGTGTTCAGTTAGATCTCAACCAGTGCTGCTTTTAGTAGAAATTTTTTTTATCCCGTTGTACTCAGGCCTTCTTTTAGTCAGCCTGTTGTGAGGAACTGAGTGATCTCCTCAGCCCATAAGGGTGTAGCATCGATCTGAAAAAGGCATGCATCAGGAAGATCATCATTGATTGGTGCAGTTGCTTTTTTAGCACTTGGTAGTCTGGAAAGGTGGTCCGCCATGAAATGTTGGGTCCCTTTCCGAACGACTACACGGAAATTAAATTCCTCCAAAATCAGCAGCCATCGAGCTATTTATCCCGTCTTACAGGACTTATTAACAATATGTAGAAGTGCTTGATGGTCTATGTAGAATGCAAAGGTTTGGCCTAATAAATAATGTCATAGTTGTTGTACCGCATAGACCATTGCCAATGCTTCTCTCTCAGTAGTTGTATAGTTTATCTCAGCAGACACCAGTTGCCTGCTCAAGAAATGTATGGGAAAGTCTTTGCCATACTCGTCTGGTTGCGCAATAAGACCTCCAATGGCATACTTACTTGTGTCAGTATGCACATGGAACTCTTTCGTGTAACGGCTGAATATGGACTAGACGGTCTAAGGATCGGTTGAGATCTGAGAGTATCCGTCGGTCGAGAACTGACGCGAGGGCGTTGGTCAAGATCTGACGCAAGGTCGTCAGTTGAGTTATGACACGAGGTCGCATTGAGATTGGGACGGAGGCTGTCGGTCAAGATTTGACACGAGGTCGTCGGTTGAGATCTGACGCGAGAGCGTCGGTCAAGATTTGATGAATGGCTCCGGCTCCGATTGAGATTGAAGTAGGCCATCGGATTCAGTTAATAGCGGGACAACTTCACAAAAGGGGCATTGACGGCATTATTCGACGATGTGCTTATGAATCTGAGATACGACCGATAATATCTCAGGCTCATGAGGGCATTGGGGGTGGCCACTTTTCTGCTGAAGCCACAGCGAAGATTATCCTTTGAGCAGGATTGTGGTGGCCATCTTTGTTTAAAGACACGTTTGTTGTCATTAAAGTGTGTGATGTCTATCAATGAGCAAAGAAAAATACCAAAGCAAACTTCACACCTCCGACTCCCATTATAGAAGGTGAAGCCTTCCATAAGTGGGGGATTGACTTTGTTGGACCAATCAATCTAGCAGCAAAACACACCCAGCCACAGATTACGCCACTAAGTGGGTTGAGGCTCGAGCAACAAAGGATGCCAACGCAAAAATAGTCTCACGTTTTCTTTACGAAAACATTATTACACGTTTTGGTTGTCTCATAGAGCTAGTTAGTGATCGTGGCACGCATTTTTTAAATGTTATCGTTGATAACCTCCTACGCCATTACCTTGTTGTTCACAAAAAAAGTACACCGTACTACCCTAGATGTAATAGCCAGGCTGGATCAACTAACAAGACGATATGCAAAATTTTGACTAAGATAGTTGAAACCAGTCATTCTGATTGAGAAACAAAACTTTTCTCAGTTGTTTGGGCTTACCGCACCACCCTGAAGAAAGCCACTGGGTGGGTTATCTCTTTCCACTTAGTATATGGTCAAGAGGCGGTAATGCCAGTAGAATTCTTAGTCCCATCATTATGAGTCATGGAAGCTTTCTCAACAGATCTCTGTGAAAAAGTTGCAATCGAACAACAACTCAAAATCAGGCTATTTACGTTAGCCCAGTTATGCGAGACGAGACTAATATCTTATCATGCACAACTGGTTAACAAACGACACCAAAAGGCCTGGCATGACCGTCACCTGCGCAATAAAGATCTACACTTAGGTGACCAGGTGTTTCTTTATACATCAAAGAAGCACCCCGGCAAATTGAAGTTCAGAAGTGAGGGGCCATACGTAATCAATAAAATCTTTCCTAATGGTGCAGTCCAATTGCAAACACTTGACGGGATACTCCTAGACACTGTCGTGAACGGTGGTCGTCTACGGCGGTATTACAAAGAGTTGTTCTTTGTTGACCCAATTTAACATCTTTTTCCTAGTATATATTCTACATTTTTATTTAATTTATTATTTTATTTTATTTTCTTATGATCTTGCTTGTAGTTCTAGTTTTCCAGGCCTATTTTTCACCTCGTTCCTTGTTTATACTTCATACCATTACTTATGTACTTTCTATGCATTCTCTTCTTCTTGTACATATTCCTGGGTCATGGATGTTCTAGATCAACAAATGATAGGCTACACCATCAGAAATGATTCTCATACTTTAGCCACCTCATCTCTGTCTAACTGGTATCTCAAGCATACAAACATTCATAGGGATACACTCTTTTCATAAGAATTTTTGCTCTGGGCCACACTCATAGTTTCAGCTTGAAGTTCTTTACTAGCATCACACAGATCCATTCCTTCATATTGGGATCAGTTCAAATCTCAACCGATGGGATCCACTCAAATATCAACCGACGAGATCCACTCAAATTTCAACCGACGGGATCTAGCTCAAATCTCAACCGACGGGATCAAGCTCAAATCTCAACCGACGGGATCTAGCTCAAATCTCAACCGACGGGATCAAGCTCAAATCTCAACCGACGGGATCCACTCAAATCTCAACCGGAGCATTTTTGTCAAATCTCAATCGGAGGACCTAAATTTAAATTTCACGAACCGGCACGTCCCATCTCGCTCGCCACCAGAAGACAACGTCCATAAATGCCCTCACCACAAGGCCATTCGCACCTCAGCAAAGTGCAAACTCTAGTATTTTCTGACGACGATCTGCTGGCGATTTCCTTGCTCCTGTAACTGATCCTGGCGCTCAGTTGTTCAATCCTTCTGTTATCGTCTTCACACCATCTCTACAGACTATCAACCACCATTGTTACCATTCCATTGCGAGCGCCATCACTAAAACCTTACAACCTAACGTCGCCGGTAGAATACATCATATTTCGAGTCTTCGCATGCTGAGGGGTAGTGTCATGCGAGCACCCATCACGCTCCCGTTACACTATTGAACATCATCAAAATCAACATCACAAAACATTTGTCTTCCGCCCAGTCCATTACTCACACATATCCACCTTCACGAAATCACCATCCTTGACAAACACCTCCACTTTCTGATATTCCACTTTCCATCCTTCTTAACCCCACCTCATTCTGTGCCCACCTTTTTTCGTTTTCCACCCACATTCCACGCGGTTCTGTCCAACACAACCCACTTCCACACACTTTTCATTCCAAACCCTCCATCTTTCACAACCCTTTTTCATACAGCATCGTACATCCCTCCCTACACATATTCCAAACCCTTCTACACCACCATTTTTTTTCCTTCAGACTCGACAGAAGCCAGTCCTTCAGACTCGACCGAAACCACTCTTTCCATCTCAACCGAAGCATGCCCATCCATTTCGACTGACATTGTCTTTCCATCTCAACCGAAGCATATCCATCCATTTCGACCGACACCATCTTTCAAATCTCAACCAACGCCAAACCTTCAAATCTTAACTAACGCCAACCCACCAAATCTCAACCGAAGGCCTTCACATTGTCTGCACTCTCAGCCGAACTTGTTTTTCCAGAACCTTATTTTTTCCATTTCTCCACCATGTCGTCCAATCCCAGTTCCAGTTCTGAAGATCTCGAAGCAAGTAAGCTCGACATCCAACTGTCCAAGTTAGACCTTACAGAGATGCAGACATGGTACCAGTAGGCGGAGTCCTTCTTCAAGGAAATTGAATTCCAGATCACTGTCTTGACAGGTTATCAAAGCCCGTGCCTGGTACACATGGCCTATGCCAACTATCATGCAATGGCCAGGTCATGCCAAATCATAGTTCCACCTATCAGGAACTATGTTTACAATATATCATTTGCACCGGCCGACTTGCAACCTTTTGGGTTCCCAAGAGGGCCCAATGCTGCCACCAGGACACTTAAAAAAATCGAGCAAACATCATATTTCAAATTCATTGACCCATCTGTGGCCATGTGGAAAAACAAGGACGGGTATCGAGTCGAAGCAATCAATGACCCCCAACTACAAGCGGCATGTGTGTATTTGACAAAGTGCACACAACAACCATGAACCAAGTTGCAGAGGGTACCCATGTCCCTATTTCACATGATGATAGATTCACGATTGCATGCCCAAAACCTCTAATGATTGGGCACAGTTTGCTTCGAACTGCCTACATGAGTGCATTAAGAACAAGCAGCCCATCACAATATTGGGATATATTATGACAGACATTACTCTTCACCAAGTACAGAACGGGCCAAAGCTTCTACAACACCTGTAGCTTGCAGACAAGGCATGGGACATCCCCATTGAGTCCAAAAAGTCCAAGCGTGCACGATCAAGAACTACCTCCCCATCGGGATCCCAACCTAAAAGGGTCAACACAAGTATACTCCCACTAGTACGGAGGCAAACAAGCCCACAATCGGATCCACAAGCAGCTGCAACATCCGAAGCTCAAGAGGCCGATACCTCCAAGGCCCAGTTGCTTGACACATGGCAACAAAGAATGCAAAAGAAGCTTCAAGCTGGGAGCACATCACCAGTGGGATCAACTTTAGATGGTTCCACCTCAGATGATGACAGCTCATCCACAGCATCACAACAACACTCGTCACCCTCACATGTCATTGACGGGGGTGATGGAGCAACGACATCAGCAGCAGCCCAACATATGACCACCTCACACTCTGCTACTCCACCAGACGAAGTCATCACCCCACCCACATTGATTACCATGCCAATGCCAACAACATCACCAATGGCACAAGATTTGGGGGGGGGGGGGGGGGGGGGGGGGGGAGGAGTGGGGATATCCAGTCTCCAGGTCACAGAAGTGGCTCAACAACCATAGGCCAAGCAAGTCCACACATTGGACACATCACAATATTTTGATGCTGCGGACCTGATGGAAATAAGCAACAACAAGCCATAGAAGGAGAAGTAGCCAGGAAGAAGTCTGACCCCTCCACTAACCACCACCACAACAGGTGACTAACATCATCCCTCCACTACCTCCACCTCCACCTCCACCTCCATCTTCAGCTCTAACACAATGCTTATTTTTTGGTTTAACCTCACCATCCCACACTCCAGATCAGTATCCAACTCTCACTAACCCTGAAATGCTCACTGAAGCAGCCAAGCGTTTGATGATAGACCTATCTGAAACAAGCTACCACATGCATTGGTTGGTGAGCCAGTATCAAATGCTCGAGAGCAAGGTCCAACATCAAGACCAAGAAATTGTGCAATATCAGAGGCTAGCCAAGGAGAAAGAAAAAGAGACAATGGAAGCCAGATCCATGATGGCCGGGCAAAAATCCACTCTGGAAGAGGTCCAGCAACAGCTGAAGCACCAGATGGTCCAAATTGACCAAGTACGAGATGGATCATCGGGTGCAATGACAATCGATGCTCCTCTAGTCAAGCCCGAGGACATTCAATTCCAGGCCCCACAGGCCTTAGCCATTCGGATGGAGAAATACGTGCGGCTAATCCAAGAACGAGAAGCCGAAAAGAAAAATTTTTAAAACATTGTGGCCAAGCAAGAGAAGATCATCCTTGAGTCCCAGAAGCAGCTGGAAAACACCACGAAGGCCCTGCAGCAAGTCTTGGACAAGGTGAACCAATTATGGGACACGGTGTGCAAGGCCCAAGTAGGCACTCAATCAACAAAGCCACGGGACGATGATGGTAATGATGGAGCAGGGAATCAAGACGGACAAATCTACCCTTCAGACGGTAGCTCGGGATCGGGTGGCCAGAGAGCCGAGGCTGCTTCTAGAACTGTTTTCCGACCCCCTCCCACTTTTAACCCCTCCTCCTACTCTGCTTTCAACTTTTTCGAAACATTCATTCCAACTTACCCAATTCTTTCACCTTCTCTCTCTCCATCACCTCCTAGCAAAATAATAGGCCCATCAAAAAGCCTAGCTGACACCTACAAAGCCCGACGGGATGAGTTCCACTAACAACTCCACTCCCCCGGTGCAGCGTATAACTTGTTGATCCCACCTCCTCCTAAACCTATCACCCCCGCACCCCTCTCTCCAGATCATTCCATCCCTGACCTTCCAGAAACTAACATGGACATTGGAGGAGATGATGACTTCCTGGCAGACCAACCAGAGATAAGAAGGTTCTCGCCCAGGCAAGACACGGGTGCAGCTGAGTCGTCGACGAGTGAGAAAGCCAAAGAAAAAGACACGGGCACCAAGGCCCTAGATGATTATTTGGCGAGGCCATCCCAACCGCGTAGGACAACTTCCCCTACCAGGCCCATAGGCAAATTGGCTGACACAAGAGAGTCAGAGAAATTTGAGAGGAATTACCCTCCCAACATGAAAGAAGACATTGATCAAAGCCAATACTCCACGAGGGCCAAGATCATTGCCGCATTACAACCGCAGCCAGAATGGCAGAATAAAGTCCTGAAAGATAGCAGGCAACTTCAGGAGTATTTGAAGGCACCGGCATGGAAGCGGGTGGATCCTTTCTACATGTCACTCAAATGTAAAAATCCATGGCCAGTTGAAAAGCCACGAGTAGAGTTGGTAAACTGGCCAGTCATTCCGAGAATTTCAGAGAGAACCTCCCCGGATGATCTGAGGCTACAGTTACTCGACTTTGGACATAAATACAAAACAAGTGCCAAGAAAGTGTCGAGTATTGCAGATCCATGGCCTTTTTGATGCAGCAAGATTGTTTCTGGGATCTAGGCTTGGAGCCCATCGAAATCAACCCAAATGTAGCCCTCCAGTCGGAAGAAGACCATGAGATGATGGCCAGGCTATACTACAGAGCGGCCTTCATGTCGTCATGCTATGTGACCATGGTGGAAGACTGGCAGGAAATGGGCTTCGTAGAAAAGGTAAGAGAATATATGGGGCCCCTCAAATTCGGAAGTAAGCTCCGCTTCCAAGTTTTTGAAGCCTTGGGGCGAAAGATGAGCAAGAAGTTCTCGGGAAGGCTGGAATGTAGCGGCCAATTGAGAGACTTCCAATTTTAAAAAAAATAATAATAATAATAAGTTTTGCGGATAATAAGCACCTGGTTTTACGGAAGCGAACGAAGATCCACGCTTTTCCAAGTGCCAAGCGAAAGACATCACCGGTGTTGCAGTGGCACCCTGCAACAGATTAGGGGTGGATAATGTTAGCAAATTCTAGAGAATCCCCAGATGCCGAGCCAAGCCGAAGACATAGAATACCTCTCACCCATGACTGGGGAGGTCTCAGAAGGAGGAGAGTAGCTAGGATGACAGTGAAATATCTATGTGAGCCTACATGGTGTATCCCAGAGAAGGAACGACCATGTAGAAGCTAGTCATATTTCTTAGGCTTTGTAAATAAATGTAAACCCCCCCTTAAATTAGTTAGAGTGAGCCACCTTTTGATGGTGACCTTTAGTGGAAGGGCAAATTCCACATGTAATTTCTAATTTGGCGGAATTGCCACTTGGGCTCCATATGGGCAGCATTCTTGCTTATTTAAGGGCCCCCCACTCTTGTGAGAGAGCTTTGAATGTATTGTCAAGTTCTCTTGGGCAAATAAAGAGGATCCTCATGAGTTCTTGATGATTGCTAAGCTCCTTGTTCATGGCAATGTTCTTGAGTGAAATTTCTATGAACATGCTTGAATTCCTTGCATTGTGGATTAACTAGTTTCTTGTTTTCTAGTTTCTTGCTTAGTTGTGGATTAGAATTCACTTTGCCTAGATTAAATGTTAGGAGCATTATTCATCTTTGAGTTCATTGAATGTTAACAAGTTGAAAAGACAAATCTGTCTAATAGATACATTGGTATGTTCATACTTTTTAAACTAAGAGGTAATTTATATTCATATGCAACATTTAGATCTATCAAGTATTGGGAGGAAATGTTTATCAAGCATTGTTTCAACCTACTTCTTGTTATTTTGATATATATGATTCTTCATCCTCATTTAGTGTTGGAGACAATAATCCTCGTAATGGTCGACGTAGATGACGAATGCAATACAACGGTCCACATATAAAGCAATTACCTCGTCGTCTACGTCACTGCTTAAAGGAGATGATGGAAATTGATGAGCGCATTAATCAAGAGACTAATGCATCTAAATCTAGCTCATCTAGATCTACTTCTTCGCAAACAAGTTCCAACGATGAAAAAGAGCTTCTAATGAATGATGAATTTGAAGTCATGGGAGACATGTTGGATGATATGTACGAGAACAATATTGCAGCTAGACACAATGAACAAGATGAGGAGGCACTTTTGTCTAAAAAAGAAAGAAAATTGCGAGAAGAATCAAAGACCGCATTGTATCCTGGAGCAAAAACATCTCGTTTGGCAACTTCTCTACTTCTATTAAATCTTTAAGCCATATATAGATGGAGTGACCAAAGCCTCACATCATTATTTGAGTAAAATTTTTTTCATCTACTTGTCATTTTTGCTTTGAAACAAAATTTACAATTTGGACATCGAGTGATATTTTTTTTACAATGACTTCTTTTGTCCTGTACAGACTATCGATTGTATTTTATATCGAGAAAGGTATGAATCACTCAAGAAATGTCCCATTTGTGATACTCCTCGATATAGAGATGATTTGCAAGGGGCAACAATTTCGTGCTAAGTTTTACGACATTTTCCAGTAATTCCACAATTGCAACGTTTATTTCGTTGTAAATCTCTTGCACAACTTATGGACTGGCATGCACACCATACCTCTATGGATGGGATGATGAGGGTACCTTCAGATTCACCTGCATGGAAACACATCAACAAAGAGTATCCAAGCTTTGCCAATGAGTCAAGAAATGTGAGATTTGGTCTTGCAATAGATGGTGTGAACCCCCTTTGGTGTACGAGCAACTACATGGTCCATTTGGCCTATTTGCTTGGTAAATCATAATATTCCTCCTTGGTTGAGTACAAAAAAGAGACACATTATGTTGGCACTTTTAATTCCTGACCAACGCAAGGTTAAGAACATGGATGTGTATCTTGAGCCGCTTATTGACGAGTTGGAAGATTTTTGAAAGGGGATAAAAGCATATGACATTTCGCGCCCCTTACATGAGAGGGAGTTTACACTACATGCCATTGTAATGTGGACAATGCATGATTATCCAGGATTAGGTGAATGCTCAGGTAATCATTCAAACAATGTCTATCTTGTGTACATAGAACTTTGTTTACAATTACATACAACTAGTAATTCTTGACATTTACATGATATACTACAATGGCTATAATTATTCTTTGACATATACTTTTTTTAATAGTGATTGATAGTATCCATTTGTTGGGAAGGCTTTCAAAAGGCTGGAAAAAATGCTTGTTTTTTGTGCGGGCCAAATCTTGTGGGAAATACTCTTTTAGTCTCAAAAAAATGGTTTATGAAAATCGTCGTAAATACTTGCATAAAGGCCATCCATTCAGAGACACTCATAGAAGAGGTTTTGGAGGAAGAGTTGAGAGAGAGATGCCTCCAAAGAGGATGTCCGTGAAAGATTGGAGAATACTATGGGAGGAATCTCAAGCAAAGCCAATCGATCGTATGAAAAAATTATCTATATTTCATCGTTTGGAATATTGGAATAACCTTTTGACTAATCACCTACTTGATCCCATGCACATATTTAAAAATGTGGGTGAATCTATTGGGAAACACTTGATTGGTGAAAAAGATACCATTGCTGCAAGGCACGATCCAAAAGAATCAAACACCAAAAAAGAATATTGGATAAAGGATGGTGAAGATCATGCTCCAAAAGTACCTTGGACATTCACTAAGGAAGAGCTTAACCATGTGCATTCCATTATTCATGACATTAGAACACCAACTGGTTTTGCCCATTCTCTATGATTATCATTCACAGTGGATGGAAAGTTGCAAGGTCTCAAATCTCATGATTGGCTAAAGATGATTCAATTCATCTATCCATTGTCAATTCGTGGGTGCTTGTCAAAAGATATTTGTGAGACCATATACAAACTATCAATCATTGTCAGGTATTTACATGTACTTGGTGCATTTTTTATTTAGTATTTATTGATTGGAAATTCAAATAGACATAAAAATTGATTGAATATGTTGCAGATGGATGTGTTCAAAAGAAATCTGTGAGCTGGATCTTCGCAAGAGACATGAGGATATGGTGGAGATTGTGTGCATGTTTGAGAGATATTTTCCAACTTCCATCATGGACTCACAAGTGCATTTATTGGTGCACTTGGTAAGAAGTTTCTATTGCTGGTCCAGTGCACACTAGGTATAAGTGCATAAATTATCTTTTGTATGTGTATCTAAACTAAATCAATTGATACATGAACTCATTAAATAAAACACTTATTTTAACCATTTGTGACTTTTTAGGTGGATGTTCTTTACGGAAAGGTACATGAAAGTCTTAAAAGATTTTGTGCGTCAAAAGGCAAGGCCTGAAGGTAGCATGTCAGAGGGATGGTTAGTACATGAATCTCTCTTTTATGTTATTGAAATTTTACCAACTACATCCATCTGCTCCACTATTGTGGCGTGATGAGGAAGCCGAAGAGGTAACTAGTGAAAAACCTCAAGGGATGGGAAAGGTCCATAGGTTGGCACCCTTCCAACGAGAAAAAATTTTTACATTCATGCTTTATAATTGTGGAGTTATGGATAAATGGTTAGACCTATATGAAGAAGAAAAAAAAAAGAGGGCCTTGTCTAGAAAGCGCCAACGACATAATAGAGGTAGACACATGGCCTCAAGTTCACATGATCTTGAGCCATTGCCCAAGCAATGCACTATAGAGTGGATGCGTGACAGACTACAAAAAGCAACAAAAGAGGGACAAAAAATAT
>MU835144.1:0-41486 GCA_029204225.1 Diphasiastrum complanatum | reverse complement strand
CATGTTGTTATGGTCATATAGGATATTTTTAGAATGGAAGTTGTACAAAATGTAGTTAAAGACATAGTATCACACACTCACATTTAAAACTATCAAAGTTTGACCAATACTTCCACATGTTTGGCACATCATATCTTGCTTGCAATTTGCTCAAAATCAATGGCTCAATTTTTTTAATCAATAAATGTACATCTGAGAACATGTATGTGGAAGGATTTGATGACATTAATTGTGACAGTTGGTGGGATATATATTTTTGAAAAAGTGGTTGAAATACACACTTTTGTGTGGATTTTGCTACAACTCCAGTGTCAGCAAAACAAATTAGAACTAGGCATGAAGTTTATATTTGTCATTTATAGTTATTAATTTAGTTATCAATTACAATCTTATATTTCATGTTTCCTGTGAAAATTACAAAAGTAAGCATAACAAAGTAGAGCTCGGGATTAGTGTTCCGAGCTTCGTATTCCTTGCAATGAGTCATGAATTGATGCTCATTATATCAATTATAGGCTTTTAGCTTCATTCATGATATACTAAAAAGAAATTTTGAGCTTCCATGATATATTGAAAATGACTTGCATGACTATTACCTTGAGAATATAGATAATAACAATACCCGTTATGCTTCAACATTTAAAACAATAAATTTTACTACTTAATCACTATCACCAATTTGAAAGTATGCACATTGTTTACAAAAATTAGAAAACATATTCTTCCACTTTATGTTCTCTTTTTAAACGTTGACTCTTAGTGATATGCAAGAGCTAGTCTTGAAATTTTTCTTAAAGTTTAGTTGTAGACTCCATTAATAAGAACACCTTGCAATCTTAAGTTCTCAACATATTATAAACTCTATATTGTAACATCACAAAACACATGTGCACTTCAAACTAGCCAATAATCATTGTCTTGAACAAGTATACTCATTCAATTTTATGTGTATTTGGGAGGATATATAATCCCATAACTTTTTGTGCAAAAGAGAGAGTATGTGTATGAGGGAGATATTTAATTCCATACGGGCCCCTCTTACAATGGAGTATTCGACACTTAATCTAGACTACATTAACTGAAATCTCATGACACCATGGACTAGAATGGGTGTATAGACTAATGGATGCTTCAGATTGAGGATGGGATAGTTTGCGGTTGTGGGCTAGCATTAACCGTGAGCAAGGGTGACCTTGCTATGCATTTCTGCCGTCTCGGTGCAACCTGAACAGCTTGACTGACGTCACATAACTGTGTGTGTTGTGTGTGTGTGTGTGTGTGTGTGTGTGTGAGAGAGAGAGAGAGGAGAGAGAGAGAGAGAGAGAGAGAAAACACAACTCAATTTAATTTATGTAAAAAAAACAAAATCCATCAACCCACCAAGCTTATCACAAATTTCTTGTCTAATTTTGGGTGCATTTTGAAATCCAAGTGCTTTATTAGCAACCTAGAAAGCCTAATGAAACATGCAATCTAGAAACATGATAATTTGAAAGGAATCTAGGGTCTTGTTAAAGAACCAAGATGTGGTACTTTCAACTTTGTTTAACACACACTCCACACCACACACCTGAAGTGGTAAGAAAATTAAGGATACAATTTTGGAAGCTTAGATAGTATACTCAATCATGATGCATAAACAAGAACACCAACGGCAGCCAATGAGGTGATACCGTTTACTAGTTATTACAGTCCTTTGAGAAGGTACTAGGAACATCATTGGAGGATTGTAAAGATGAAGGACCATAATATTTTTTAAGGACACTTGTCACTGCACTCTCTTGGCACATATAATGGAATTGTGTGTTTGGGTACTTTAGTACATGTGGCAAAATGATTCATGAAGCGCCAAAAGTGGTGAGACATTGTGATCTTTGATATGTATAGAAAAGAAAAGTATATCCTCAAGGCTTCTGTTACAATTCCCAAGGATGCTGGAAAAGAAAAAGAGAAAAAGATATGAATATTATGTCAAGTAAGAATTCTTAACAAAGAGTGACACTGTACTTGAGATATGGTACTAAACTCAATAATATTCTCCCTGATCAGATGTAAAACTTGATTTCGCATAGAACTGCTGGGTCATCATACTTTGTGCTACAAAATGCTACAGTAAAAACTATGGTAGAAGTACTCTCAGGATAGAGTAGCTCTAGCAATTATATGTGCTGCTGCGCAAATAGGTGGATACCTGGCTATTGGGTTACGGGTAGGTCTATCCTTCACAAAATCAGTGAATTCTCTCGTTTCTTTCTTTGGGAGTACTTCGTATCATCATATGCAGGGGTTCACAGGCATAAGATCTTTCTAGCTGCCTTGCTGCAAGTACCTGAAGCTGTGGGTATGCACTATACACTGTGCAGTTTGAACTTAGTGCTGTGTATCTGCAAGATATTTTCCTGAGCTCCTGCGGTTGCATCAGAAACAAAAACACGATCTTCTTCTTTATCATGCAAAGACATGAGTAAAAGGTTTATGGCATATAGTACACTTGTAGCTCCAAAATACCTCAACCGTCAGAGTTTTCAGCTCCCGGTTAGCTGCCTATTTGACGGGCCACGGCCTGTAAATATTTGTATATATAAGTAAGTGGGCTTTAGCCTTGAGTTACTAACACGGAGAGTAGGAGTTAAGCACAGATAAACAACGGGTTATTACAAAAGGTAGACAGGACAAATAAGCAAGAGCTGTGTCGCTTTTGCAGCTCAAGGCACGTATAGTCTGCCTCCACATTGGCAGCGCCATGCCTCTGGGTAGTATTCTGCCAGTTTGATGAGGCCTGGTTTGATGGGCACGTGCACAGCAGTGCACGGATTACAAGATCTACACTTGTAGTTGCAGTGAGGTGGAGCTGATCCCAGTCCATTCAAGTGTCTCTTCTCAAATTTTAAGCTGCAGGATGATGAGCGGATCTTCACTTCGGGACCGGCCTGCATCTTCAGGTTTGCTGGCTGCACAACCAAAGACAAAGCTCGTGCTGATTATGAGATCAACGATAAATCAACTATTCAAATGCATTTTAGCAAAGAGACAATCAACTGTATTCATGCAATCGTAGCTACACTAGAGATTTGATTTCGAGCTTGATTCAGCTGATGTACATTATGTGGATGTGCAACACTTATGTCATCCTGATCAGGTTAATTGTGAGTTAAAATTGTTGGCAAAATATTCACTTTTTAGAGCACAGAACAATGTAGATTTTGGATTTGAGAAAAACCTGTACTCGGATCTCCGCAGCGTTTGACGCTGTATAAACTACTCTATTCTTCTCCAGCACGCCTGCATTTCAGCCTAGTTTCGGGTTAGTTTAAGTGTCGGTGTGGGGCCATTTGAGAACTCAAATCTGTATACGGATCATTTTATCTGCATTCAATGCAGCAAAGAAAGCAGCTAGACTTTTAGGAGCACTCAGTGATCAATGATCACCCCCAACATCTCTCTCTCTCTCTCTCTCTCTCTCTCTCTCTCTCTCTCTCTCTCTCTCTCTCTCTCTCTCTCTCTCTCTCTCTCTCTCTCTCAATGCCGGAGAAACAACCATTTCGTTGCTTTGTCACTTACCAGCATCAAAGTGAAATGTAGGATCACTTACCAGCATCAAAGTGAAATGTAGGACGGCTAGAAGCAGCAAAATCCAGCACACTTAGCATGATGATTACGCAGTAGCCAACACACGTCCCCATTCTAGCCTGACCAGTGCATCTGCCATTCCCCGCACAAAGTCTACCCATCTCCTTTCTTAGCCTAATCAAATTCTTCGACTTAATGACCAGCAACTTAGATCAGAATTAAGCCCATCATGCATTACTCTCTGAAGTCTGCACACACAAGGCTAGCTTGATCGTGCAAGAAGAAAGAAACCTAGCTACCTTTCTCTACGAGGTTGGAGACTCCATCTCTCCCAATCCATTTAGCCTGATTAACTCACAGTTGCCTTCCTCTTTCAAGAGATATGTCCTTTCCTGCTTCTTCTTTCTGCAGATGCTTCCAGATCTTGACCATTAAAAGCAAAGCTGCCTGAGAGAGAAGACGGTTACTCAAACAAGCAGATATAACCTCACACAGAACTGTAATCCAGAATCTCGTGCCATCATATTGTTACGTCTCTATTGCGCTTTAGATCTTTAGATCGCACTCCATCAGTGACTTTAGCTCCCTTTTGCCAGAATTCTACCTGGTGTCTGCAATCTGAGCCAGTAGTATAGCATGGTAAGACTAAAGGCTTAAGACTTAAGAGTAAAGACTTAAGTGACTATGGTTACTGCATCATTTGTTGGCTGAAGGCTCCCTATATATTGATGATGCTGTTGACATACATGAGAAACAGGGCCCTACACATTCAATGCTGGCAACTTGCAAGTACACAGAACCAAAAAACAGGCAGTTTTGCCACAGATGTGGCAACAGCAGCAGCAGCCCTGAGGCTGTAACAGCAATTCAGCACAGCTATGAATTGCCTGAGTTGACATGTTTTTTCCAGCACCCAACTTTATCAGGTACTCAAATCCAGAACACCAGAACTCATCACTTCTAAATTCAATCAAACCAAAGTCTATGATCACTCAAATTAAGGAGGAGCAGGCTGCAGAAGAGTAAGCTTCAAGAACAAGAAAGAAAATTCCGGCAGCTAAAAATCACAAAATCTTAAGCTGCAGGTAAAGTGTCAACTCAAAACAGGTTGAGACAAAACACAGACACACAGACAGACAGAGGTGAGATAAGGATGAAATGGAGAGGCTGAATGGGTGATCTACATACACTAAAAAGCTCGACAATTCGAGGTATGTAGAATGTGATATTTGAAAATTAAATTAAATCAATAAAAATTGAAGAAGAAGAAGAAGAAGAAGACGATCATAGACTCATAGCCTTAGAAGACTGAGGCCAATTGAGCAGATTGGGAGTGTCTGAGGATCAGGCGACATCGACGTGGCAGCTGCAGCAGCTACTGCTGTTGCTGCTGCCCACAATCTGCATTCTGCAGTGTTCCAGTGGCAGCAGCCGGAGCCGGGCACCAGCTGCAGAGGTCATCCCCGTTTCCTGCTTCGAGCCTGCCTCTCAAGACGAATCCCTAGGCCTCACCGAAACCCCACTGCCACATGTGGAAGTGAGACGCAACAATCCCTCTATTTTTCCCCCGCGTGCCTCCGTCAGCGACCTCCTACCGCCCACCTGCCACCGCCGCACCGAGGCAAAGTTGACCCAACCGCCTCCTCGGGCAGAGGCTGCCACCGGTGGCAAATCCAGTCAACTTTTGACCAGAGAAAACCAATCAGACCATGCCACCTGGAGACGACCAATATAAAATGACAGGTGTGGCCAATGTAGAGGCCTCCGCCATGGCCCATGCGTCTAGGACAAAAGGGTGCAGCAGTGCGACTATGCGGTGCCGTGCTCCCACGTGCTCCTGGGTCCACCGTTCGCTCCAAATCTAGCAGCCTTGGCCCCCCAGACCATGATATAAATTTATTTTTGTATTGCAATGTCTAAATTTGTCAACCCACACAATGACACTTTGTGTTGGAAAATCCACCTCCAGCTAGCTAGCCTGCACCTCTCCAGGTCCCACCCCTGACATCCAAATGTCACACATTTGTTTACATAGATTGTAATTTGTAATGCTGATTTACGATTAAAATAATCCAATGCTCATGAAAGAAATTTTCAAGCCATTGAACCAACTCGTAAAACAACGAGTGGAGCTAAATGCCACCCTCAGCTATGTGCCATTGCAATTAGATCACGATCTCCCTTAATATCTCCTTCTATTCCACATGCACTACTGTAACTTCCCTTGCCTACAAACCCAGCCCTTCACCCTCTATTTGAAGGAAGTGGAGTGCGTCCTTAGAAGGTGTTAACCAGTGCTGATCAGGTACAGAGGGAGTGGAGTGCATCCTTAGGTGTTAACTAGTGTTGATCACGTACATAGATAACTAGCAGAGAATCAGACCCTTCGATTAACGAAGTGAATATTTGCATCAATACTCAATTGAGGCTGGTTATGACCTAGGCAATACCCACATTAACATCGAGACATGGGGGAAATTATGGGTATTTGCCCAAATATTAATATAATAACTTCTTTTGAATGTAACAATTTGTTTAAGGTGCCCCAAATACATCGGTTGGCACGTACATAAAATGTTTTTTTTTTCAAATAGCGATGCCTACTAGAAAAAAAATGTCATGTTTCTCAAAAAAAAATTAATTCTTTTTTGAAACATTCTACCCTTCATATATTCATACCATGATTGATAATGGCTAGTATCACCATTGCAATACTAGTCCTATCTATACTCGTCCTAGGATGATACCCACCCAACACTCGTCTTAACATGTAAGTTTGATGCCTATAGGGGCCTTTGGCAGTTGATTCCAAGAGGCGTTTAGCTCAACCCCAACCTTTCAATGAAGTACATCAAAGACTAGAATTAAATAATCTAATTTAAATTCGAAATGTACACTAATTAAAGGTGGATGATATTCAACAAGTGAGAGAAAATTTTCACCTGACCATTCACATGTTAATTCTAACGCTTCACTTGTTTGTATATGTCGACTTTTTGAGTTAAAAACTCATCCAAATAGCATGCTTTAATGTCCTTTTGTAAGCCTACCTCTCTTTGTGTATCATGCATGATCTTTTGTGATTTTGTTGGGATTGTAATGTGGTCAATAATATTTTTAGCTTTGACTCAAGTGATGCTATATTGGTGTGTAAAAAGGTGAGTTGTTGTGATGATGTGCAAAAAGGTGACACGTAGCTCACTTCTTATTGTGCTTAAGCACAAAAATGTCCTTTATTTAAAATCATTATGAATTGAAATGACTTTTTGTCAATTTTTTTTAGCAATTTCATGCTCCAACTTTGAGCATGTCTTCATCTTCCAAGTCACCTTGTTATTTATTATTACTTTGCACAGGCATCATGATTCATAATATACAATCATCAGAAAAAGTCCAAACTACAAAAGGGACTTTCCTAATAGCAATTTTAGCTTTTTTTTTGCTTTTTCCCATCCACATGGCCAATAAGAACTCTCCAAAACAGCTTCACCATGGAGTTCACCAAAACTTAAAAATCTAAATAAACTTTTGCAAGATATGAAAGTATTATCAACAACCTTGCAACAATCCCATCAATTGAAGCTACTAGAGAAGACCATCTCAACCAAAGCTAATAAGGTGAACTTTCTAGGCTAAATTTGTACATAGTTGGGCTTATGTGTTCCAACTTAATTATAGAATAAGTTATAATATCATAACTATATTATATATTAAAAAATCATTGAATGCTTTTAAAACTGTGGTGCTCAATTCCCCCATGATAGTGCAATAAGATTTTAGCTACTTGGCTATCTAACTAGCTTTGCATATTTATGTACAATGTTAGACTTCTATCCAAATGCTCAAATGTGCACAAGTTCAAAATCATATGGTCAAAGGTTGTCAAGCCAAATATATATATTTTGCTCTATTTTTTGTCCTTTTACTTTCTAAGGGAAACAACATGCTATGGACGCATCTGTGTAGTCCGCATTGTAATCTGAAACCTCTTGATATGACAATAATCCATTTTTAATGTAGTTTTCTGAATAATATCAAACTTATGCACATTTAACCATTTTGATTGATCGAAATGGTCAAATGCACACAAGTTTGATATTGTACATACAACTATATGGAAACTTGGGTAAATCAAGATATGTAATTGGAGACTACTTGATATTGTGAAAAATACAGATCCTAAGTGGATCTAAACTCCAAGATCATTGGCTTGAATGCTTGCACTCCAAACTACATAAGCTAGGAATTGGCAACACATTCTATGCTACCTAGAATGCAAAGAACTTGATCAAAAAGCATTTATCACAAATGGAAACTTCCATAAACATCAAGTGCGGCCCAAAATAGCATTATACAGTCCATAATACATCAGCCTATCACTTTTGGAAAGCACCTAAGATCATACACAATAGCTTGAAGACAATACACACAACAATGCTCTCAATGGAGGAAGAAACAATGACAATGATCTATTGATCTCAATGAAGCATACAAAAGGTTTCTCCAACCTGTTCTCCACGACTTCCCTACTATTTATGGATGAGGAAGATGACTCTCTCTCCTCTCTCTAGAAGGTACTTGACCCTAGATATTCCCTATATAGGAAAAATAGCTAAAAATGGCTTATATGACCAAAATACATCAAAATGGTCTCATTTTGAAGGGTATGAAGTTTGACACTTCATCATACTGAAAAAATACAGTAAATAAAAACATTGTGGCCTGGTTCACACGTGTGAAACTCCAGAACCAAAACTATTTACAATTTTAGCCAATTTAGGCCTCAAACTAGCTAGGAAATGTTGACAATTTTCACACTCCCTCTTCAACATTGGATGCTAGTTTCAACATAGTCTTTGAGCACATTCCAAGATTAGATCTATGCATTAAATATAGGTCCTTTCCCAATGGTTTGGTGAAGATATCAGCCACACACTCCTTTGAAGAGACATGTTGAAGCTCCACCTCTTTGGCAATGACTTGATCTCTCACAAAATGGTGAGCAATCTCAATGTGCTTGCTCCTTGCATGAAAAACAGGATTGCTTGCCAAGCTTTGGGCTGAAAGATTATCACAAAGTATGATTGGAGTCTTCTCTGGTTCCAGCAAGTGAAGATCCAATAACATCCTCTTGATCCAAAGAATCTCCTTGGTGCATGTTGTTAATGCCTTGTACTCGGCTTCGGTGGAAGATAGAGAGATAGTTGGTTGCTTCTTTGATAGCCATGAGACCACTCCATCTCCAAGATAGATTGCAAAGGCACTTGTTGACTTCCTATCCATTTGATCACCTGCAAAATCTGAATCTGAAAATCCACAAAGGTTAGGTGTAGTACCTCCATACAAGATGCCAAAATCTCTAGATCCCGAGATGTATCTAAGTACTCTCTTTCCTAGCTTCCAATGAGCCTCACTAGGATCTTGCATAAATTGACTTAGTTTACCAACCACAAAGCTTAGATCAGGTCTTGTGATGGTTAACCATATAAGAGATCCTATTAGCTTTCTATAGAGAGTAATGTCCTTGAAGGATCTTTCATTACTTCTTGTAGTTAGCTTTACATTTGATTCCATAGGAGTAGAAACAACTTTACAATCTTCCATATGAAACCTTTTTAGAATAGAGTTAACATACTTTTCTTGACATATGAATGTAGATTTAGAAGTTCTAATAATCTCTATTCCTAAGATATAATGAAGTTTACCAAGATCTTGAATTTCAAACTCTCTTTTGAGTGCCATCTTGATTTCATCTATATCTAGATTGTTACCACCACTTAAGATAATGTCATCAACATAGATCAAAAGTAAAGTGATATCATTTTCATTCAATCTAAAGTAGAGAGAATGATCATACTCACTCATAACAAAGTTTTGAGAAAGTAAGAAGGAATTGAGCTTAGCATACCAACTCCTTGGTGCTTGCTTTAGCCCATACAAACTCTTTTGGAGATAGCACACATGATTAGGCTCATCATGTGAAACATAGCCCTCGGGTTGCTCCATGTAAATATCTTCTTCAAGATCACCATTCAAGAAGGCATTAGTAACATCCATTTGCCACATATCCCAATCATAAAGAGTTGCAAGAGAGATTAGGATTCGAATAGTTACCATCTTTGCCACGGGTGCAAAGGTCTCATCATAGTCAATACCATATTCTTGAGCATACCCCTTTGCCACCAACCTTGCCTTGTACTTGTTGATTGATCCATCTTGATTTGTCTTGATCTTGAAGATCCACTTACAACCAATTGCCTTCTTGTCCTTTGGAAGCTTTACCAACCTCCATGTGTTGCTTTTGATGAGTGCTTGATGCTCATGATCCATGGCTTGGATCCATTCCTTCTTTTGAATTGCTTCACCTACACAAGTTGGTTCATCAAAAGAGGTAAGAAAAGCAAAGTTAGAGTTGTCCACCACTTGCTTTCCTTTTTCATCATAGGTTAGCCTTGATGGCTTAGCCCTTTGCCTTTGAGTCTTCCTTGAAGTTTGCTTTGGAGTGGCATCTCCATCTTCATCCAAGACATCTTGCACATCATGATGATTAGTAGGCACATCAACATCAACATCAACAACATTGGAAACATTCTCTTCATGAAAGATGACATCCCTACTTATGACAACTTTCTTTGTAGAAGGAATGTACACTTTGTAAGCCTTGCTTACTTCACTATAGCCAACAAACACACCCTTCTTTGATGAAGGATCTTCTTTAGTTCTATCATCAAGTGTGATATTGACAAAACATGTACATCCAAAGATCCTACAATGCTTGACACTCGGCCTTCTACCATAAAGAACCTCATGAGGAGTTTTACCATCCAAGGAAGCACTTGTCCATCTATTACATAGATAGTTAGCACATGCTAAAGCTTCCCCCCAAAAAGACTTAGCAAGATTAGCATGTAGTCTCATTGCCTTGGCACATTCACAAAGGGTTCTATTCTTCCTCTCGGCCACTCCATTCTGTTGTGGAGTCCTAGGACTAGACATCT
The DNA here is from genome assembly GCA_029204225.1 of Diphasiastrum complanatum. Taxonomy (NCBI): domain Eukaryota; kingdom Viridiplantae; phylum Streptophyta; class Lycopodiopsida; order Lycopodiales; family Lycopodiaceae; genus Diphasiastrum; species Diphasiastrum complanatum. The sequence continues at coordinate 30,918 of MU835144.1, read as the reverse complement.
CCCTCTTAATCCCATGTGCTATACAAAAGTCTTTGAACCTATTTGAGGTGTATTCCCCTCCATTATCAGATCTTAAGCATTTGATCTTTGTATTGAATTGGTTTTCCATTTCATTCTTGAACTTGACAAATGCAGCAAACACTTCATCCTTACTTTTAAGAAGATAGATCCAAGTATACCTACTAAAGTCATCAATGAAAGTTGCATACATCTTTGCCCCACCATTGCTAGTTGTACTAGAAGAATGAATATCAGAATGCACAAGTTGAAAAGCTTCTTTAGATCTAGAAGTAGATCTAGAATAAGCAAGTCTATGAGATTTGGACAAGGCACAATGTTCACAAACACTATTGTTTGCAACAAGACTTTTAGGGAGACCAAGAACAAGCTCTTTCTTTGCCATTACCTCCAAAGATTTGAAGTTGGGATGGCCCAACCTCTTGTGCCAAACTTCTTGGTTTGTCAATTGCTCCCTAGCCATACATCCTTCATGATTAGAGATCACACATGCATCAAGCTTGAAAAGTTTACCATGCCTCCTACCTTGAGCAATCAAGGATCCACATTTACTTATCAAACATGCATCTCCAATGAACTCCACATCAAGTCCTTTGTCAATCATTTGACTTACACTAAGCAAATTCTTAGTGATTGAAGGAATGTACAAAACATTTTCAAGATTTGCTTTCCTATTTGTTGAAAGGGAAATAGGAATAGTGCCTATGCCTTTGATGTCACATTGACCATCATTTGCAGTGTAGATGATGTTACCTTCTCCCTCATAAGACAATAAGGATGTAAAGTATTCCTTATGTCTTGTCATGTGAGATGAGGCTCCACTATCAATCCACCAAGGATCATTATCATCTATGTTGGCTAACAAACTTGAAGTCATAGCAAGTGATTCACATGTGTTATGTTCTTCCTCATCTATTGTAAGATTTCCTTGCCTCTCTCCTTGCTCTCTTTTCTTCTTATAACATTCATTTGCAAAATGACCTTTTATCCCACAATAAAAGCACTTGAACTTTGACTTATTGTTCTTAGTAGAAGAGGAAGAGGAAGAGTGATCATCATGATCAAAGTTACCACCTTTGGACCATTTCCCTTTGCCTTTACCTTTGCCCTTGAATTTGCCTTTTGTGAAGAAAGCCTCTTCACCTCCACCTTGCAAGGATGCACCATCAAGCTTTGATTGCAACCTATGTTCTTCAGCCAATAAGATTTCTTGCAAGTCAACCACACTTGGCAAGACTCTTTGAATGGCAAAACTTTGCACAAGGTTAGCATGTTCATTGCACACACTAAGAATGGATTACAAAATCAAACCAACCTGAATACACTCTTGCTTAAGCTCTCAAACTTTCCAGCAAGTGACCAAATCAAGTTATGGTGTGAAGAGTTACTTGCATTCTTAGAAAATACCCAAAACTAGGATGCCAAGATTACCTAGTAATGAACAAACTTGATCAACATATGATCAACACACTAAGATATTGATTCAACCTGTAAAACCACATGTAAACCACACTTCTAAAAGTTTATAAACTCCAGCAAGTGATAAATACAAGATTTAGAGGTGAATGAATGAGCACACTTAGTGAATCACAAGACTAGCTTCACTATCTTGTCAAATCTTGGTGTTTAGATGTAGATCTAAGATCACTTCACATGAGAATGTTCCTCAACCTGTTAAGAACCTGAAAACACACTTGCATAATGGTTAACACCTTCCAGCAAATGCTCCAATCAAATTACATAAGGAGAGTTACTTACATGCTCAACAAAGTACACCAAAATTTATGCCAAAATTGATGACAATCTTTACAATATGCTCTTCACAATGGAGCTTACAATATGTTCACCCAAAAAAGGGGATCTTTCATCCAAATGGGAGCTTTGCTCAACCTTTAGGAGAATTACAACTCACTCAAAAGAGCATTTGTCATCCACTTAAGGAGAAGTTTCATCCACTTAAGGAGAGTGTTCATCCAAGAATGGAGATTGTCAACAATAGGATTGAAAAGAACATTGTTAGTATTGAATATGCACAAGCCTCACAATCACAAATGATTAGGTGTTATGATCTGATCCAAAATAGTTTCTTTTCAGCCTCTGATCTTCAATAGACCTGAAATATGCTTTTGATCCACAAGTTCAACTCACAAAACAAAGGTTAGTAAGATTTGATCAACAAAGCAATGCAAAATCATGCTAGAACTTGATCAAACATCCAAATATCACCAAAAATGGAATACTTACTGTAAATAGAAGCCAACCAGCTCTGATACCATGTGAAAAATACAGATCCTAAGTGGATCTAAACTCCAAGATCATTGGCTTGAATGCTTGCACTCCAAACTACATAAGCTAGGAATTGGCAACACATTCTATGCTACCTAGAATGCAAAGAACTTGATCAAAAAGCATTTATCACAAATGGAAACTTCCATAAACATCAAGTGCGGCCCAAAATAGCATTATACAGTCCATAATACATCAGCCTATCACTTTTGGAAAGCACCTAAGATCATACACAATAGCTTGAAGACAATACACACAACAATGCTCTCAATGGAGGAAGAAACAATGACAATGATCTATTGATCTCAATGAAGCATACAAAAGGTTTCTCCAACCTGTTCTCCACGACTTCCCTACTATTTATGGATGAGGAAGATGACTCTCTCTCCTCTCTCTAGAAGGTACTTGACCCTAGATATTCCCTATATAGGAAAAATAGCTAAAAATGGCTTATATGACCAAAATACATCAAAATGGTCTCATTTTGAAGGGTATGAAGTTTGACACTTCATCATACTGAAAAAATACAGTAAATAAAAACATTGTGGCCTGGTTCACATGTGTGAAACTCCAGAACCAAAACTATTTACAATTTTAGCCAATTTAGGCCTCAAACTAGCTAGGAAATGTTGACAATTTTCACAGATATTATCAATTCAATTTGCATCATTGTGCTGAGAATTGATTGATCAAACCAACCATTTTGGCTCATCTTTTGGGGATTGTACAATTGCTTAGGAGAATAGCATGTTGTAGTACACTTCAAAAAACCCACTATGTAATAGGCCGATCTCTCCTATTGTGAAGGCTTATCAAGTCTTGAAAATGGAGATCTCCTTGTCATATGCAATACAAATGATGCTACTTCTCTCAAAGAGTTCAAAGGTCTTATGACTAGTAGTTTGATTTCATATCTAAATAAAGAATATGGAAACTTGTGACAAGATTTTTTTTTTCTTACTTTTTTTACAAGTTTAAATTTTTTGAAGGCTTGAGAAGCTTACATGTGACCAACTTAAGAAACTATAAGACACCAACATCCCTCTTTGAAATAGTGTGGGAGCATTGCTCTTGGTTACACATGCGATGCAAATGTTGGAGGAAACATATTTGAAATCAGACGCAACTCTACAAGATAGGACTTGATCAGATCTTGTGCAGACGCGTCCTACCTTATGAGATTGAGACGATCGTTCAAGTAACTCATGAAGGAGTAGGGGGTGGATCTAACTACAAGAAAAGTACTCCAAGGTATATTTAACTTACAAGGATGCCTACTAGTTCATTAAATCATGTGATGTGTTCCAACGGTATTAAAAGCCCATAGAACTGGATTGGATGCCCTCGCAACCTATCGTAGCTCATAGCCCATTCCAAAAGTGGGGCATTGGCTTTGTAAGTCTGATACATCCCATTGCTCATTACACACAAGCTAGATATATCATAGTTGCTACAAACTATCTCACCAAGTGGGTGGAATCTAAAGCAGTAAAGGAGGCTAATTCCAAGACCATGGCATGCTTCTTATACGAAGTACTCGATATGGATGCCCAATTGAGTTGATAAGTGATCGTGGAAGTCACTTTATGAATGAGATGACAACTCACCTCTTTGCTTTCTTTCTAGTTCTAGTTGTTGGAAAGAGGTGTATAAAAGATAGGTAAAAAAGAATCGAATAAAAAGAATTCGAACGACAAGAAAAAGAAAACTTATCGTGCGCAGCGGAATAAACTATTTTCCTCTTTCTCTATGCATGACTACTATAATGCTCAAGAGTGTTCAAGCTCGTGGGGGGGGAGAGAGAGAGAGAGAGAGAGAGAGAGAGAGAGAGAGAGAGAGAGAGAGAGAGAGAGAGAGAGAGAGAGAGAGAGAGAGAGAGAGAGAGAGAGAGAGAGAGAGAGAGAGAGAGAGAGAGAGAGAGAGAGCTAGCAATTCAAAACTTGTTGATCTATTGATCGCAACAATGCTTGATAATGTAGAAATATGAGCAGTTATTTATACTTAAGCAAATGCGGCAACGTCCAATAGTAGGACATTTAATTTGGTCGTCAATCATAATGGCCAGTGAGCCATAGTGAGCTGGTATCCATCCAGTTAGGACTTCTCAGAAATTACTTGCTAATGAATTAATGCAAGTCGGTGACTTTGGTCGTAAACAGTCTGTCTGCAGTTTTGAAGGTGAACTGTCACTTTGCAGAAATGAACGTAAACTGTCATGCAAAAAATGCGAAAAACACGAAGGTCTTCACTAAAGTCACTTTCTTAACATTTGAGGCATCTGGCATTTTGCAAAAAAACCAAAGTGAGAGAAAATCTCAAAGGGCTTAAATCCTAAAAATGCTGACACTGTAAATTGTTTCTGAGTAGTTATGCGAACTATGTAAAAACATGAAGAAATTTGCAGGTCTGGATAAAAGTTGGACGAAGATTAAAATGTCGATTCGTCGATTAGTAGGAGAATAATCCAACACTAGTCACTCATCGAAAAATCACTCCCTATTATCCAAGGTGCAATGGCCAATCCAAGTCATCTAACAGTTTTATGTGTAATCAATACCAATTGCACAAATTGGGAACACAAACTCTAGGCAACACTATGGGCTTTCCGAATTACATATAAAGATAGTAAGGACAAATTCCCTTCCAAGTAGTATATGGTCAAGAAGTAGTCATGCCATTCAAGTTCATCATACCCAATCTTAGATTAGTTGCGGAGCATAGGCTAGATGAAGATCAATCAATGTGAAAAAGACTTGATAATCTCATTAACTCCATGAAACAAGATTCTTGTCTATACAAGCTATGCTAGCTGAGAAGAATAGGAGAAAGGCATGGCATGATCACCCCCCAAACTCAAGATCAAACCTGCTGGCCCTACTAGCCAAGTAGTGTTGATAACATCACCTACCCGCCATCTCAAACTAAACAAGTCCCAAACAGATCCCAAGGGTCACTCAACTAAGGGCAAGATTATCACAAGGACTTCCGACTCCGGTTCAGAGATTGAATCTGATGTTGACAAACAAAGGGGAGAGGGAAAGTCCCCCTGCCAGAACCTCCAAAAGTGTAAAATTCTCTCATGGAATTATTGTTTTCTTACTCCTTTTTACTAACATCGAGCTTTCCCAATGGCTCAGATAGTCTATTGTCACCATTGTTTAAGTCGCAGGGCTTGGGGCCTTCGTTCCCCCTACCTTCTAGAATCCCACTTGGATTGATCAAGTTTTCGTTATCTGGGATGGATCCACTATCTCCATCATCCAAACTAATGATGGTATGCCCATGACGATCCAACTGACTTTGGTATCAGAGGCACTTGGGATACTTATTGGCAAGCTAGAACTCAAGGGACAAGCCCCTCACACTGAATAGGAGAGGCTTAACTCTACAAACTACTCAATTTAAAAGGTGAGAATGGAGTCACTTTTAGCACTCCAAGACATTTTTTTTACCTTGGTGAGGAGGAGGAACCTCAAGGTGGACAAGAGTTGATGAAATTTAAATAGAGAGCTAGGTTTGCATTACATTGCTTAAAAATGAATGTAAGTAATGATCTCCTTAAGGCAGTTGCAAATTGCACCTTAGACAAAGAAGCTTGGGACTCTCTAAAAGTATATACGAGTCCAATAACACCTCAAGAGTCCTTATGCTAAGAAATTATGTTCTCTAAAGCATCAGAAGAAGTGATGAGAGTGCACAAGAATATGTGCTTAGAATCAAATCACTTAACAAAGAGCTTGTTTCAATAGGTGATAAGATTCAAGATAAAGAACTTGTTCAAGTCATTATTAATGGACTAGAAAATGCACTTAGTCCAAATTTTTGCCATCCAAAATGCACTTCCTTCCATTGACAAACTCCATAGTACTTTTGTGGACGAGGAGAGTGAGTGCAACATGTCAAGAATAGAATGGAATCTCTATCCTTGCATGATGGTGATGAGAAGGCCAATTTCTCTAGAAAGGAAAATGAAAAAGACAAAGGATCCAACAAGAACCAAGTGAAGGATCAAGCAAAGAGTGAAGAAGGACAATCAAGTTTGAAGTCAAAAGGCAAAAAGGACAAATCCAAGCTCAAGTGCTTCTTTTGTGGAAAGAAGGGGCACTTTGCATCCAAATGCTACAAGTTGGTCCTTTATTTTCAGATTTCAACATTGGGGCCATAGGATTAACTTAGAGTAGTTAGAAGTCTAAAATGCATGTTAAAATTAATAGCTAAGTTTGGCAATGGTGAGAGGCATGAATTTTTTGAGTGTATCTTTTGTCAATTTGGTACCACGTGAGTCATGTGAGGAACCCAGACCTTAGACAACATCGATGATAAAAATTTGGCACATTAAAATAGTTGAAAGGCTTGGATGAAAATTCTTGCCATTTCGTAAAAAGTTGTGCAATGTCTTTCTTGAGAATAAAAGAGCATTTTTTGTACTCCAATTTCACATTCATTGGGAGGAGGAAATAATGCCAAAATTCTAAGATAATATCCTTACTCTATTGCCTTTAATCTTTTTTGTTATTGCTTATATAATAATAATAAAGAACAGTGAGCACCTCCCCTAATCTTCATTAAGCATTGCAAATTATTAATTTCTTGCTTTGTGGTGAATAGGAACATGATAACTAGACTATGGTAAGTAGATTTAATCAATTTTAAAATGATTTACAGTCCCTTGGGAAAGAACCTCTATGTGACATAGAGTTGCTATCTCACGCTTTTTGCTACTCCATGGATGTTGGATATGGAAGTACAGAATAGTAACACCAATCACTACATTAATGTTGTGATTCTTGTTGTGTGTGTGTGTGTGTGTGTGTGTGTGTGTGTGTGTGTGTGTGTGTGTGTGTGTGAGAGAGAGAGAGAGAGAGAGAGAGAGAGAGAGAGAGAGAGAGAGAGAGAGAGAGAGAGAGAGAGAGAGAGAGAGAGAGAGAGAGAGAGAGAGAGAGAGAGAGAGAGAGAGAGAGAGAGAGACTCATGAATTACATGGTTCAACTATTTAGCAATCTTAGTGATGTCATATTTGATCTCACTTTTGGCACAATCAGTTTATTGCATGAGGCCAATATAGCCTTGGGAGGTCTATTGTTGGCAAATTGTTTAGGAATTAATTTCGATGTAGGGAAGACATCAAAATCTAAGCATATATCATCACAAAATAAGTTTACTCATTAAGTTTTATGCAATGAATACATTAGATTTTATGTTTTATAGTGTTTGATAGCTTCATTCCATGTACAACAAGTGATTAAAAGCACTATGATCTACTCATATAGAAGCTTGAGATTTTTTATTGCTCAAATGCAGCTCGCTTGAAATTTAAAATTGAGAATATGTTGTAACATTTTCCTGGTTTGAATTAATGTTTTGCAAGTTGTATAGGAATATATTTTGTTTTTGTGTAGCAATCAATGTATTTATATGAGAGCAAATTTATGTAGGAATTATATTCTGTCAAAGCTGGTTTGTTTATTTATATTGCAAACTATTTGTATTTCTTATTTATTTCACACAGTGCATCACACATAATTCCTATCAAAGCTGGTTTGTTTATTTATGTTGCAAACTATTATTCATCATTTAACAAATGACACGTAGATCATCCTACAAAAACAAAATATGAGTTTTCCAATTTAAAGATTACCATGTCTTGTTTTTCTGTAGGCTCAACCTATGCATGTATCACTTCACTTCATTGTTTTACTATACTTCCAAAGTACAAATTTGATCACATAGATCCAACCACAACACAAAGTTAGAAGAGATTTGATCAAAACAAATGCACAAAATCATGCTAGAGTGAAGGTCGTCCTACAATCACTACTAATTTTGGTGAACTTACTATTTTAGGCCACCAGCAAACTTTGATACAATGTGAACATTTTAGATCTAATGTTGATCCTAAATGTGAATCTAGGCCAATAGTAAATGCACAACAAATCACTTGTCAAATTGTTAGGCAATTTCTACACAATTTCACTAGTTTGATCACTTTACCAAGATGAAATAGAATCAAAAGCTAATCAACACATATTTAGATCTGAACAAAAAATTTGTAAACAGGTCGTACAATAGCAAGAATACATTTAGTATACTACTAAACTTGATATCCAACAAGCATACATCAAAAATTCCACACAAACGTAGAAGAGAACCAAAGATGAGATGATAGTATTGCTTGTAGAGCTTCCAAAAGTGAAATAGCTCTAAGGTTTTGCTATTCCAATGTAGACCATGCTATTTATAGATGAGAGTGATGACTCTCTCTCCTCTCTCTAGAGTCATTTGTTTTAGCTTATCCTCAACTTGTTCCAAACTAGTCATATTGGCTAAAACAAGTAAATGTAAAAATGAACTATTTATATGTGACCAAATGAACTTGGCCTTAACTAAAAACAGTCATGTACACTAGTTTTATATGTCTAAAATAGCCATGTGCATTTTATTTAGTAATTGGGCCTGACAAAGACTCAAATTAATTAAAATGTTAAAAATCTAGTTGATAATTTTCACACTAAATTCAACATATTTGCTCAACACAATAATCCGGTCTCAAACAAAGAATATATAGTAGTTCAAAAATGAATAAAATAAAATAAATAGCAACTTAAAAAAAGAGAGTCTAATTTTTTTTCATTTAGTAATGATTATTAGGCTATAAATATTACAGTACTTGATATACGGGGCATGTCCCAAGTTTGTCGGTCGAATTTGGCCATATTGGGCCCGACCTTAGTTTGACAGGTGGTAGGCCAGTTTTAGGACACTTGCCTTTTCATGCAGTTTTGCGAATACTCTATATGTACATTGTTTCTTTGTAATCTATTAACTTTTGCCAATTTATCATTCAATTTTCAAACCTAATAACTTTCTTGTTTTACCTCATATTTCAATTTGATGGGTCTGCTAATTTCGAAATGGGGTCGTTAATAAGTTCATAAGCTAGATTGGAAATTATTTTGGAATTTTTAAAACATATGCCCGTACAAGAAATTTGTCTTAAAATTGTAAAACTTGATGGTAAAATTGATTAATGGTCCCTTGGACAAACTGTTTTGGTGCTCGTAGAAAAAGCAAGAAATGAACAAAAATTAAAAATTTGACAATAAATTTTTTTCCTCGGTTACTTTGATGAAACATATGCTTGTTACAAATCAAAGAAGATTAAAAAAAAAGTTCATTCTCAAAAAGAAAATACACAAAAAAAATCTGTTTGTGACAGAGACAACAGGAGGAAAAAACACCGGTGGGCACGGGTGTAGGAGAATGCACAAAGAGAGAGAGAGAGAGAGAGAGAGAGAGAGAGAGAGAGAGAGAGAGAGAGAGAGAGAGAGAGAGAGAGAGAGAGAGAGAGAGAGAGAGAGAGAGAGAGAGAGAGAGAGAGAATTTTTTTCCTTTTTTTTTTTTTTGGGGGGGGGGGAGGGAGGGAAGGTGCAAATGTTTTTTTATTCACTAAATATTGTAAAAAATCAAAAAAATATATATTAAGAAATTAAAAATAGCATAAAATGCCCCTGGCGAATATTGGGGGTCATGAGGGTTCTCTTTTTTTAGAACACAAAAAATTTAAAATGAAAAAAGCGAGCAAATTTAAAAATGAAGAGAACTTCAAAATTGAAAAATTGAAATGCTTCTCTCCCAAAAATCCTACCAAAGTTTTTGAATCAACCTAGTTTAGTAGAAATCTCGTATCTTTGTCAAATCTTAACCAAATCTTGTGAAAATTGGTTCAGATTCATATCATTAAAATGAATGTTACCAATGAACTTTAACTTTGCTTTTCTTATGATTTACTTCATTTAAGAGACACGATAATGGATAGCAAAAATCATAGCTAGCTAAAATTGGAATGGTTTCATTAAAATGGGCCATAAACTTGGTCATTATAGCTCCATATATAAAAATAATCAATACGTTCTAGAAGCTAAGAGAAAGGGCTATTGATTAAAAACAAGAAATCACACACAAAAGAAAGATTATTAGGTCAATGAATCTAAACATTTTGAAAATTGAAAAACAAAGAAACTAGTGGAAAGAACTCTACCAAACTTGAAGAAAACCACCAAATCTTATGGGGGAAGGATCTGATGCTCTGAAACTAGACTTGTCATGTGTCAATCTTAGTATTTAAACATCTAATCCTATCTTACAACACTAAGAAACACCGGAAAAGTATAGGAATGTAATTGACAAGTTTTCTCAAAAATTAGCATCATAAAATACTTGACGATTTTTTATACAAACATATTAACTTTTTTATGAGAAAAGTCTTCAAAAAATTGAAAAGTTTTCTAAAGTGCAAATTTTTTGAGGATAACTCAAAAGAGTTTTCTCAAGCACTCCTTTCTTGAATATCATATTAGAAGAGCAAAACAAATTAGTCAAAAATCAAAAAATTGGATAAAATTAGCAAGCCATCACCAAATTAGATAAAGAAATAAAGCATCATTCTATAAAACTTGGCAAGTATTAACTTGATAAGCACATAGTTTATTGCACATCATGTTCCCACGTGTGAAGAATAGGTGTAGGTTAGTTAGACCCCGATCATGGCAATTAGATAGCAAGTTTGGTCAAGATTTCTAAAATCTAGGACCTAACTCCACAAATCAAGGAAAGTTAGTCTTGATCTAACTACCATAGATGATATACCTAATGGTTAGGTCAAATAGATATGAGTAGGTAAATTTAATGACATGGCACCTAAACACATGCCAAATCTATTGAGCCAGCCGAGGATAGGATCATCCTTTTACTTGCAAAGATTAATTCAATTTGGTGAGATCAAGATTTTGGAGTTCTTGTCAATCTCAAATTTTCATTCCATTTGTGTTGTGATTTTTTTATGTGAATACATCCAAACTTAGTGTAATCAATTCTCTGATATCAGGTCATACTACAAACTGTACATCACACGTGTGAAGTTGCCCTCAAGTGTTTTCATCAAAATTTGATTGTTCTTCCTTGAATAGATAAAAATTGCCAATCTAGATCAAGATTTGAGTGCTAGTTTTGCAATAGATTGATTGAACAACTCAAAGCCAAGTACAATAAATCAATTAATGATAAAAACTCAATCCATATTTAGCAAGTTTGATGCTCAAAGTCATGATCTTATCTCCTATTGAAGCAAGTTCTTTGTTTAGAGATTTGATTCTGAGCACATACTCTTGTGCACTTTCACCACTACTCCTCATGCTTTGCAAAACTTGATTTCATAGCATGAGTACTTTAGAGGTGTTATTGGATTCATAGATAGCTTTTAATGAATCCCAAGCTTCCTTGGCTAAAGTGCAAGCGGCAACTTCCTTTAGAAGATCATTACTAACATTCATTTTCAAACAATGTAATGCTAGGCTTGCCCTTTTCTTGTACTTCACCAATTCTTGTCCACCTAGAGGTTCATCCTCTTCATCTAGGACAATATCAAAGAGGTCTTGGAGTACTAGGAGTGACTCCATCCTCACTTTCCAAAGTAATTTGTAGAGTTTAACCTCTCACTAGCTTTCAAAAGGAATGCACCTATAAATCTCATCTTGCTAACGACTTGTACAATCAATGTACTTTTCGGCCCTCACTAAGATCTCTACAAAAAACAACTAAAAAACTGACGGAATGGATTTGATTCTAGAAGTTCACTAAGAATTCACTTGATTTGAATGACTCAAGATAGACTTCTAGTCTCGGCCTTCTTACTCTCACTAAGATTTAATAGAAGTATAATGAGGTCACTCAAATTCCTATCAAATCACTTCACTAGATCAATGATTTTGGCAAAATAATGACGCTTTCACTCCCTCTTCTTGATTACCCCACAAGACCTGAAAAGTCACTTTTAGGACCTATTCTAAGCACCTAGTAATTGGATTCTATTACTCAAAATCAAATCTCAACAATGGCATTTGATCTTTGATGCTTTCTCTTTGATTCGCATCAAAAATCTCATCAAGATGATGTGTATAAAATTATGAGAATCTTTTGAATAATGGAACCTAACCATAGGGACAACAACTCCCACACGTGTGATAACTGCACCTGCAACCGACTATCAAATATAGACCTCGAGCTTTGAAGCAATCACTTAATATAGGTTCGCATGATGCTTTTATTGAGAATCGCACTTGGGATCTTGTAAATCTTCCCCAAGTGAAAAGCCACTTGATTGCAAGTGGTATATAGATTTTAACCAAGATGGATCAATAAGCAAATAAAGCTTGTGGCAAAGGGATTTTTGCAAACCAAGGGAGTAGATTATGATAAAACATTCGCTCCAATTGCTAAGCTTGTAACTATTAGATTGATCAATCTCTCTTGCTACTACTTTCAATTGGAAGCTCTATCAACTTGATGGAACTAAAGCTTTCCTCAATGGCCACTTGAAAGAGGAGATCTACATGAGACAACCCGAGGGCTTCATCAAGAAGGAACTTGAAGACAATGTGCTTTTTGCAAAGGAGCCTTTATGGACTCAAACACTTTTCTAGAGCTCAGTACTCTAGGCTCAACACTTTTCTAAACTCTATCAATTTTGTGTTAAGCTCTTATGATCCATCATTGTATATAAGATCTAGAGATAGCAAGATCATTGTACTTGTTTTATTTGTAAATGCTATCATTCTAAGTGGAAATGATCTTGATGGCGTAAGAGATGTAAAAATTGCATTGTCAAAGGAGTTTAGAATGGTAGATCTTGACCTACTTCACTTCATTCTTGGCATAGAGGTTTCTAGAGGCATAGATTTTAGCTTTATTTGTCAATCTAAGTATGCATCATCCATCCTAGAAAGATTTGGAATGAAGAATTGCAAAGGCGTAGCAACACCTATGGAGCAATACCTATGAACAACTTATGTGATGATGAAGCATCTTTTGAGGACATCACACTTTATAGAAAGCTTATAGGCTCCTTGATTTACTTGACTATAACTAGACCTAATCTTAGTTATAGTGTAGGAAGATTAAGCCAATTTATGCAAATCCACTTGTTTCTCTTTAAAAAATGGCCAAAAGAGTTCTTTGGTACATCTCAACCACTAGAAATGATGGCATAGCTTATCAAGGGACTACATTGACTTCAGAGCTTTCTTGGATTCTAGTTTTGTAGGAGAAAATCCATTAGTGCATTAGCAACTTTCCTTTGTGATGGAGTAGTGTCTTGGCTTTTCAAAAAGCGAAAAACTATTTCACTTTCTTCAACAAAATATGAGTATAAGGCCTTGACTTCCAAAACAAAGGAGATATTGTGGCTCAAAACACTATTGGTGGAGCTTCATGTCATGGAGGCCAAGGAGGTACCATTAATTTTTTGTGATAACCAATCAACCCAACAACTTGCAACAAATCCCACATTCCATGCTAGGAGCAAGCATATCGAGATTGCTCACCACTTTGTGAGAGAAAAAGTGCAAGCAAAAGAAATTAAGCTCCAACAGGCGCCATCTTCAAAATGCATAACTAATATCCTAACCAAATCTTTGCCTAAAGCTTCATTTTATTAAGTTAAGATCAGCTCTTAGAGTTGTAGATAGATGTACCATAGTTTTATCAAGCTAAATATAAAGAGTGTAAAATTGGCAAATATTAGCTTGATAAGCACATAGTTTATTGTACATTTTGAAATCCACACATGTGAGCCTATTCCCACGTGTGAAAAATAGGTGTAGGTTAGTTAGACCCCAATCATGGGAGTTAGATAACAAGTTTGGTCAAGATTCCTAAACTCTAGGACCTACCTCCACATAAAAAAAAATTGGTCTTGATCTAACTACCCTAGATGGTATATCTAATGGTTAGATCAAATAGACATGAGTAGGTAATCCTAATGATGAGATTGCACCTGAACACATGCCAAACCTGCTCAGCCAACCAAGGATAGGATCATCCTTGTACTTGCAAAGAATAATTCAATTTGATGTGAGATCAAAATTTTGGAATTTTTGTCAATCTCAAGTTTTCACTCCATTTGTGTTGTGATTTTTTTATGTGAATGCAATCCAAACTTAGTGTAATCAATTCTCTGATATCGAGCTGTATTACAAACTGTACATCACACGTGTGAAGTCGGCCCCTCAAGTGATTTGATCATAATTTGATTGTTCTTGTTTGATTAGATCAAAATTGTCAATCTAGATGTTGAGATCAATAACTAACCTAATGCATCAGTTAATTTAAAAACAATTATTGTGGATCGTTTAAAAAAGCTAGGCAAGCCTGAAGTCCTCATATATGTGTAGACAATGTCACAGAAAAGAAAAATTGAGCCAATAGTGAAACCAACTTCTAAGGAAAAACGATTACAGTTGCTTTATTAAAGCCAGTTTTTAAATCAACAAAACTAGGAGAATATCCTGATCCCACATTTCAAAAACCACCAATGAGAAAAGAAACTATCAAACTATGAGAGAATGTAGAAGAGAGGAGCAAGAAAAACAAAGACAAATTGATATGAATCAAAATTTTAATCCAATAAAAATATCCCCTACGATACCATATTTGGAACCTCTCACCGATGAGACACAATAGCAACCACTTTAGATAAAGAATCAAGTGCTTTTGAGATGTCATTTACCACCATGAACATCCTATTTGAACCTAAAGCCTCAAATAGCTTATTATTATGACCAATTAGCTTACCCTACAACATTGTGTTGAAAACTCTAACAAACTTAGTCATACTATATCATTGGATCAAATCCTACTGAAATCACTAACCAAGAACATGTCAAACTATGGCCACCAAGCACATATAGGAAAATATAAAGTTCATGGTTTATGTCAATTATTATTGATGATTCATATTGGACTTTAGCTTGCTTGCACACCCTATCTATCAATTAAGAGTGGCATACCAATGGGTCAAAGAAGCCTGTAAAGCTTAAATACCATCCTACGATCTCCAAATTGGACAATAGAATTCCATGTCCACAAGCATGCCTCTAAATTCTCCATTTGCTTACTCAACTTGGTTAGCATAAAAAAGATGATTTTATATGCTTTGCTCATCAAAGCCAAAATCAATCATACAACCACAGAAGCGAGAAACTTTTGTCGTGGTCTATAGCATTAAAAACCTTCAACATTATTTATTGGTTTCTATTAATACTTACCAATAACAACCACTTCAATATCTTGTCAATAGACTATACACCATTGGTTGTATTACAAGATGGATTTTATTGTTTCAAGATATTCAAATTCAAATTTTTAATAGGAAGGGAAAACAAAACTACCTTGTTTATCATCTATCATTTATACAAACTTCCTTAGAAGAGCACATTAGAATTGTACCCAAACGCAATAGGCTTACCAATCAATAAGTAGTTCATGGGAAAACTACTTCATCAACTATGCTTATTGAACAAGCATCATTGAAAATTACATTATTCACTTTGTATGTTTACCATGTCCTCCAAGCATAACACTACATGTACTCAAATGAGAGCTTTTTACAATAAAGAAAAGTATCTAAACTACATATACTCAAAGGAGAGTTTTTTTACAAAATCAAAATACAAACTGGTAGCTGTGACTTTGCTCTTTGCCTAGGACTATGGCTAAGTATAGGTCCACGGTACATTGCAAAAGAAAAACGAACAATGATATCTGTATATATCATTCTGTCAACTACTAAAGTGTATCATATGATCCTAGGCCCAGGGATATTAGGGAGCTATAGCATTCAGTACAAAAAAGGGATGACCTTATATGGCACTTGTTTGCAATATGCTGCCCAGTACTTCTTGTACCTAACCATGATAAAAAATCGTGTTACGATGGACACAGACAATATTCAACCTACAGGAAAACAGAACGAAATATAGAACTTGAGAGAGAAAACAGAACGAACTATAGAACTTTCTCTAGCAGCTATTGTCAATACAGCCAATAACACTTCTCGAAAACACGTGCCCTTAGCATAGACACAAGAATACATATGGGCGCAAAAGAAAAGGCATCAAAAACTTCATAAGACTTACTTGGTACGGCATCTTTGCTCATCTCTTTGAGCTCGATCAAACAGAAGAATTGTCAAGAAAAGAAAATAGAAATATGGCAGGTACTGCACCATAACAAAGCATGAACTTAGGCAATCAACAATCAGATAATGATATACCAAAAGGTGAAATAGTCCAGCACTTGTCTAGTATGTCAAAGTCACCCTTTACTAACATGTCTGAAAGGAGTGTAAAGGCACATACATTTTCGAATAGAGCTGGCAATGTCCAAAAGAATGATGCAGCTATTTCTGGAATGTAGTGAAAATGGTGCGACACACCCCACCTGCAACCACCAGTATCCAAGTAATGTGGATTTCAAATTGTAGACAGAACTTAGTTTGACAAAAACAATAACAGAAATTTAAAAAAAAGAATCATTATTTGATTATACAGCTTTCCGTTCGAAGAGGCATCCTTATATGTACTCTGCTCAGCACATTCTGAAATACTCGGCACTTTGGGATGGATGAAAGAATGTCCGCATTGTACACAATCGCTACTGAGTTGCACTTTTACAGCGCTCTATGTGTCAAATGAGAGCATATTGGTGGACCGTATTGCATCCTTGGAAGGATGGATCTGTATGAGATGACTGGCAGAAGAATAATGCTGTTGAGAGGGCAATCATTGAACATGCAATACGAATTTGCGGACCCACCAGGGCAATAGAATGTCACTAAAAAAAATTTATATTTTCCAATTCAAGATATTGCAGTGTTAAGTAACCAAGAATTCCATTCAGGTAGTTTCAAAAAGTTTGTCTTAAGGCTAGAGATGAAATTGACCTAGTTTAGCTCAGATGAATCCAGATCAAAGCCTCCATCTAAACTTGAGCTAATATGGCACACTACTTTCATATAAGCATCTTGTTAACATATGAGCAGTTAAACTGCAGCAACAATTCCATCTAATGAAGATATGAATCAGTGCTCCACATTACATGTATGGAACATGGTGGGAAGGCGTTTGGACCATTACATCAAACACATTTGTTACAGAACATTCATCTGAAGTTGTGCCTCTTGAACAAAATGTTTTCATTTCTATTTTCAAAAGTCAGGGAATACCTTTTACACATGGAAGTCCTTGTGTATCAAAGGTTACATCTGATTTTAGATTTGTTATGTTAAGCGACTAACTTGAGTTACTAGGCATAAGGTTCTTGTTGAGTTTAGTCAGAGGGCAGTAATTAAATCAATTGTCTATTCAACTCACATCCTTATACTAGGCCAAAAGTTCTTGGCGATTTTGTCAACGTCAGATGTCAATAGTGAGACTAACTTCCTATTTCCATCCAAAACCAGACAGTGAAATATTGGTAGTTAAAACATGCATGCTGAATTCAGAGACAAAATCACAAAATATGAATTAGGCAAGCCATGAGCCGGTGACTAGACAATCAAGCAGAATCTAGCTTTCAGCCCTAACGATGTCCCATACTGCCGCCAGCACCTTCGGCCTTCTGCTGCGCTTACCTAGCACCATCCTGGCTATGCACGTGCACACTACCATCCACCAACACCTAGGTAGATATAATGAATGGTAACTGAGATCTTCTCCCCTTGTATACCTACAAGGTAGGAGTCTCTATGCCAAGAACATATCCTTGATAATGACAAGTGGCTTGAATGTGGTTCACAAGTCAACTCGTCAAGTCAACAAGCCTAGTCCAATGTCCGGTTTCAAGTTAGGTCCCCAGCATTCCCTCTCCCTTAAAAAGACTTTCATTCTAAGGAAAGAAATCTGGGAATCTTTGTCTAAGGTCTTGTTCCTTTTCCTAAGTGTCCTCGTCGTCGGAACTACTTTTCCAATGAACCAAGTACTCAGTCACCTCTCGGTTTCTGAGCCCACATTGACGTACATCAACAAGGGCCTGTGATTATGAAGGTAGAAAGGTTGACAAATCCTCCAACTGAAATAATTCATCCGCTTGAATAAAACCATCTTTCCCATCGAGTCTTTCTCTTAAATGGCTAACGTGGAAAACTGGGTGGACTTTGATTCCTTGCTGAAGATCTAGATCATAGGCATCCCGATTGAGTTTCTTTACCATACGGAAAGGCTCACAAAACCAAAGGGACAATGTAAGACATTTCCCTATCCTCAATCCCTTGGAACATTTTGGGATTCTGAGGTGGACCCAATATCCTTCCAGAAAGAATTGAGGTTGCCACTTCTGATTAGCATAAAACTGGGCTCTATCCTGAGCCATTTTTATGTTATCTCGAGCGACAAGCAACATTTCCTAGGTACCCTGCAAGAAATCTATTGCTGCATTTACCTTGAGATCTTTGAGGCCAACGGAAATAGGAGCACGAGGTTGGAGACCATATATCAACATGAATGGACTATAACCCGTCGCTGAGTGCTTTGCGCTATTTACGCCAACTCAACCATTAGGAGGTACCTTTCCCAATCCGACTGTCTCTTGGAAGGAACATATTTACGAATCATATCTTCCATACATTGGTTCGTCCGTTCGATATTGTTGGATTTCTATCTGCGAAAGAAATCGATTGTAATGAGGATTAACTGTATACATTAAAAAAAAAAACTTGTATATAATCTTTTCTTACAGTCTGCAATTTTACACAGAAGTTCAAACAGTCTGCGACCATACACTTTAGTTCACACAATTTAGAAGTTGTTTGAATATTTTCAAATTCAAAACATTGTTGAACGAGATTCAAAGAATGTTCGAATATTCAAAATAATGGGACAATGTCGAATAAAAGACAAACCTTATCTACAACAAATCCCGGAGTGCCACCTAGATGCACTAGAATAAAGGCACATTCCTATTAGGGTTGTGCCAGCTACTATAAAAGGATAGATCTAGTGTACATATTCAAATTAAGAAGAAAGTTTTTCAAGTGATAAAAGTTTTTCAAGCTTCATTCTCTTTCTCTCCTCTCTCTCTCTAAGTTGATTAGTTATTACGTTGATAAGTTTAGGCGATTTGTAATACGGTATCACGAATACAATTTGTGTATGAGCGATTTATAGACCATAATAAGCGAAACGATTTGCTTTGCTTATCATAGGAAGATAGTGGAAGTATTCCTCTTTTGTTAATCAAGTTTCCTAATAAAGAATTTATTTGCGCCTTCATTCATCTTCTCCAAATTTCTCCTATTACAGTTTGTTGCATTCTACCTTGAGAAACTCAAAGCACATACTAAGTTATTGCCATTCATTCCTTAATTTCAGTTTCTTCTATGGTATTATAGGAAGAGATAGAGGAATGGTGCTTCATCCTCCAAATCAGCAGCAGAATCTAAAGCTCTATATTCAAAGAAGTTCAACAAGAAGAGGTCGAAGAAGAAAGCAGAAAATTCGAATTTCAATTAATCTTGATGCTTGTTCTATTTTAGACAAAGGCAATATGGTACTTGCACTTGGAAAAGGCAAGGTTATCTCTACAATTGTTGTCACTGCAATTCTTCAAATGTTCAAGCTTTGTCTACTCCTTCAGTAGACAAGAATTTACTTCATCATCTCAGAATGAGTCATATGAATTTTAATAGCAATCAACATATGTCGAAGAAATAGATTGTTAGAGATCTGGACTGTGATAGTACATCAGACAATACAGTTCGTCGAAGCTGCATTCTAGCCAAACATGCTAGAACTCCTTTCAAGTCTGACATTGTACCTACTTTCAAAAGTGTGTTAGATATCATTCACAATGACATATGTGGGCCCATGCAGACTCTCTCGATTGGGGGAGCAAAGTATTCTCTAAGCTTCATCAATCATTATTCGAGAAGGACTGTTGTCTATTCTCAGAAGCGAAAATTAAAAGCTTTCAAGTATTTTCAGCAATTCAAGCAAGAAGCTGAAAACCAGACTTCAAGGAAAATCAAGGCAATTTGGACTGATGGTAATGGTGAATTCATTTCAACTGATTCAAAGACTACTGCAAAGCAAATGGCATTTTGCGACAATACACCACCAACTATTCTCCACAGTCATATGGAGTGGCTGAACGGAAAAATTGAACTATCATCGAAAGTGTGAAAAGTATGTTGTGCCATGCATCATTCCCGGAGACTTTCTGGGCAACAGCCGTCTCAACAGCTGGATACTTACAAATCGAATCAACCAAGGTATTACTCGAGAAAACACCCGAAAAGATATGGACAGGTTCAAAACCATCTGTCATAAATTTTCGAATTTTTGATTGTATCGCATTTGCACAGATTTTAACATAACTTAGAAAAAAGCTAGATGAAACTAGCATTAAGTCAAATTTTGTTGGTTATTCTTCTAATCAGAAAGATTATAGGCTATATAATCCATTGACTAAGAAGATTGTTACAAGTAAAGATTTTATCTTTCTCGAAGATCTGTTTTATGATCAAAAGGGAAAAGGTGAAGTTACAGATGTCAAATCAGTGCCTGATAATAATTCGAATCCCAACTCTATGATAGTCAATGATTTGAAAGAAGATGAGTCGAATCAGCAACAGCAGCAGCCAACTCCTCACAGATTAGGTCGACAAAGGTTTCTTCCCGACAGATTTATTGATGATGCCTCATGTTATTTTGGTGGAGGAACTACTCAAATATTCAGAAGCAGTTTCGAGTCTAGATGCATATAAGTGGAAATCGGCAATGGACGGAGAGTATCGATCTCTAATAAAAAATCAAACATGGACTGTTATAGAACTGCCAATTGGTAAGAATGTTGTTTCTTGCAAATGGATTTATCGAATCAAATACAAAGCTTATTAGTCAGTTGATCGATGAAGGCAAGATTGGTTGCAAGGTTTTTCCCAGATTCCGAAACATCTAGTTCTGTATTTTGTGATAATCAAAGTACAATTACTCTATCAATGAATCCCAGGTATCATTCCTATTAGTTTATGTAAATGGAAATGATGTATTACCATAGGTTACTTTGACCCAAAAGGTCGAGAGTTGTGTAACCATAGTTTATTCACCTCCATTAGGCCTATTAAACTTAGAGTTAGCTAAGTTAGTATGTTTTTACATAGTAGGGACTCGTGGGTCCACTAGGCCTAATTATGACATTATGTACCCCAACTTGACATTGGGGGGCACTTTATTTTTTTGAAAATAACTTCTAGGAGAAGTTAGATAGTCATCTACAAGAAGTTAGATAGTCATTTGGAAGTATATATATATGTGTGCATTTCCTTTGTATTTTACAATTGTAAGCATTATAAATATTCTCTTGGAATTCCACGAGTGTTTACAAGAGAGCGACCAGCCATCTCTCTCTTTTTCTTTGGAATGCTTTGTGTAATTGAATAGTTAAGATCCTGGATCCTTTGGTTTCTATTTCCTAACATGGTATCAGAGCCACGTTAGGTATTCAGATTGCTTACCAGAGGGCGCCCTACTAGAAGCTATCATCTTCTCTTTCGGTAACATAAAATCAGCAAGTGGCTGATTTTTGCGAGTGAAGATCTGTTCGTATTCTAATAGCTTCTTTTGCAAGGAGGAGGACGCCCCCCTTACTTTGAGGGTTTGTCGTAGGGCGCCCATGCTCAAGCCATTTGCATGTTGTTTTTTAGTCTAATACATGCTGAAATTTTCAGATCCACTTGTCTGTAGGAGGGCGCCCATCTACAAAAGAAGATACATGTGTTTTTACACATTTCTTGCTGAAACTTTCGAGTTGGCTAGCTTGCAGGAGGGCGCTACCATCTGCCCTATACGTGCATGTATTGTACACTCATTTTCAGCCACAAATATGGTTTTGGTGTTGGCTTCATTCGACGTTTACCTATTTGTGTGCAATCTGATTTTTGTGGAGAAAATAGCCACCTATTTCATTATTCTTTGAGCAAATTGTGAGTAGATTTTGTCTTGGAAAGTCTTTTTTCCTATCTACTACAAGCTGATTTTTCTGTTTTATCTATGACTAAAGAATCGGAGTCAATCTACATGATTAAGAAGGGAAGTAGAAGGGAAGTAGTTAATGGTGACGAAGAGGGGCCACCTACGCACAGCTTATTCTTTCATTCTCGATAAGCTTCGATCCAAACTTAATGATAAAGGAGTTAAGTGCATCTTTGTTGGCTATAGTAGTGAAAGCAGGCCTATAGGTAGTTCAATTTGGATACTAATAAGATCATGATGTTCATTTCAATGAAAAGACCTCCTATGATGTTGCGCCCACTCATGTTATGAAAAGGGACTTCCCCCATGAGGCATATGTTGAAGTATTTCCAGATTTGGTGGTCATCTAATCATGAAGAGGAGGGACTGCCATCTACTTCTAGTGGACAGCCCACTACTTCTTCAAGTTTGCAGCCCATAGTTCATCAAGAAGAGCCTATTTATAATGAAGAGCAGCCTATTGAAGACTTTGGACAGCAAGGTCCAAGTTCGGAACACTTTGGACAGCAAAGTGTTGACAAAGGTAAGGTTATTGGCAGCCCAAAACAGTCCCTAAATGTTTGTTGCAGACTTTGCGGGACAGCAAAGTGGATCACTTCTATGAAGGGAAGACTCATGCCTCTACTAAATCAGTAGAATTTGTTGATTTTTCTGATTTTGCTCTTACTTCTATTGAGAATGGTGCATAGAACCCGTTTTTTATGAGCAGGCCAAAGGAGTAAAATGTTGGGAGGATGCGATGCAAGAGGAGTATAACTCGCTCATGAAGAACCACATTTGGGTTCTTGTTGATCTTCCACATGATAAGAAAGCAATTGGTTGTGCACAAGATCAAATACAAGTCCGATGGTACGATTGGAAGGTACAAGGCGAGACTTGTTGCCAAAGGCTATGCGCAAAAAACAAGGGATTGATTATGAAGAGACTTTTGCGCCTACCGCTCGAATGACTACCGTAAGGATAGTCACCACCTTGGCTGCCCATCATGGTTGGCATATGCACCAACTTGACATAAAGACGGCGTTCCTCAATGGTGATCATAATGAGGAAGTTTACCTTCAACAACCTGCTGGTTTCTTTATTGCAGGTCAAGAAGACGAAGTGTGTCTTCCCAAGAAGGCTCTCTATGGACTTAAGCAAGCTCCAAGGATGTGCTATCAAAAGATACACACATACTTTTGTGATCGGGGATTCTCTAACATTCCTAGTGAATCTACTCTTCATTTTATGCATACTTCTATATTTATCATCATTATTTTGTTTTATGTTGATTATATTATCATTACGGGTAACAATGAGCAATATATTGAAGCCTTAAAATCTGATCTTGCCTCGGTTTTTGATACCTCAGATTTAGGCTTGTTGCACTTTTACCTTGGTCTTGAGTTTTTGTGAGGGGCTGGAATCTTCATCTCTCAACAACGATACATTGGGCAAATTTTGAAGCGGTTTTAAAATGGAAGATTGCAAGCCAGTTGCTACACCAATGGAGACGAGCCTGAAGTAATCAAGATAATGGTGAACCATTTGATACTACCTTGTATTGTCAAGCAGCTGGATGTCTCATTTACCTATGCAACTCAAGACCGGACATTTGTTTTTGTGTTTCCCTCATGAGTCAATTTATGCATGCTCCTTTGACATCACATTAGAAAGCTTTGAAGAGGATCTTTCGATATCTTCAAGAAACTAGGGCACTTGGACTGTTTTATCCTTCTTGTGATGATGCATGCCTGGTTGGTTTTAGTGACTCAGATTGGGGTGGAGATCAAGACACATGACGCTCTACTAGTGGATATTGTTTTTTCTTTGGAAATTGTGCAATTTCTTGGTTAAGTAAAAAGTAGCCCACCGTTGCTACGTCTTCATGCGAAGTAGAATATAGAGCTACATTTTCAGCCACTACGGAGTGTTTATGGCTAAGACAATTACTTGTCGATATGAAGCTCGGCTACTCTCCTTTTTACAGATAGCTATTGCACGAAATCCAGTTTTTCACGAGGACAAAGCATATCAAGATCCACGATCACTTTTTTCGAGAGAAGCTTCATAATGGCAACATTGCACTCGAGTCTTGAATATTGTCCTACGGAGGATAATATTGTGGATGTGTTCACTAAGGCATTAACTTGAGTTAAATTTGAAGCTCATGCTTTAAATTTAAAACTACTTGCTGATTTTTCTACTTAGTAAATACATGTAATTTTCATTAAAGGAGGGTATTGGTTTATGTAAATGGAAATGATGTATTACCATAGGTTACTTTGACCCAAAAGGTCGAGAGTTGTGTAACCATGGTTTATTCACCTCCATTAGGCCTATTAAACTTAGAGTTAGCTAAGTTAGTATGTATTTACATAGTAGGGACTTGTGGGTCCATGTACCCCAACTTGACATTTGGGGGTACACTGAAGTTCACATAGTTCACAAAGTTCAGAAGATGTCCAAATATTTTCAAATTCGAAGAATTGTAACAGGACTGTCGAATAAAAGGCTAAAACCTTACTGCAGCAACTCCAAGGATATCTGCAACAAATCCCAGAGTGCCACCTAGCAAGTGCCACCTATATGCACTAGAATAACGGCACATTCTTATTAGGTTGCGCCATCTACTATACAAGGATAGATCTAGTGTACACGTTTAAGTTAAGAAGAAAGCTTTTCAAGTTTTTTTGAGTTGATTAGCTATTCCGATGATAGGTTTAGACTATTTGTAATAAGCTATCGCGAATACAATCTGTGTATGAGCGATTTATGTGGCAAAATAAGCGAATCAATTGCTTTGCCTTATCAGAGTAAGATAGCGGAAGTATCCTCTTCTGTTATTCGAATTTTCTAATAAACAGATTACTTGCACCTTCATTGATCTAATTCGAATTTTGGGCTATTACAATCTGTTGCATTCTACCTACAGTAGTTGAAAGATCCAAAGCATACTGAGTTATTGTCATTCATTCCTTGATTTTGCAATTTCTAAATGATAATTCGCTAAAGCTCAGTTATATGTGTGTGTGTCTAATCATGTTATGCATTATCTGCATCGCAGCATTGTCAACATTCTCTCAAATAATCATTCAATGTTATTGTTTCCAATAAGTTTGACCATCTGATTCTGGATGGTCTGATGAATTAGTGGAAAAACCCAGTGAAGCCAAGGAAAGACTTGACTTCACAGATGGTCAGGAGAACAGGCAAGAGAACAGGCCATTCACGAACCTTACAAACATTATTAGGGTCAATTTCCAACCCACATCCCAAAATAATGTGACCGAGGTATTCTAGTCTTCTCTATAAAAATTCACACTTGTATTCCTTGGCCTAGAGCTTCTCATGACTAAGTAACCTCAAGATAGTTTTGAAACGCTCTTCATGCTCTTTTAAAGTTCTACTATAGATGAGAATATCATCCAAGTAAGCTATTACGAACTTCCCCAACCCTAATGGTGAGAACCTTTTGCTCCCGAGATTTCTCTTCCTGGATCATGGCTGAGATGATGCAATGGGAGCGCTAGGTTTCATACCTTTCTTCACTACCGATGCCCAAGAAAGGGCTTCTTCCTTACGCTACTCAGTCTTTTGTTCTAATGCTTTTATCATAGTGGTGGTAGACTCGAAGGCTGAAATCCGTTTGTTGCCAATTGCTTGTTCCAAATGTGTAATCTTGGACTGCATCACAATCCTTAATCAACATTGCAACCATTTCTTTCAACTGCAAGAGTTCCATTTTCATGTTCTGGAAATCAACTTTGAACTAATCTTCTTGCCAAGATGAGAACAGCTCAGGAGATCTTGATGTTGAAGAGTATTGCCTATTTTACCCCTTTGGCTAAGCACTAATTAAGTTGTAAGTTGTACATAACTCATGGGGCATGTTATTAATTAAATACATGAGACCCCCCTTTTGTAAGTTGAGTAAATTAGTGCAAGTGGCCCACTTGGCCAAGTAGCTCACTCCTATGGGTGACACCTAGACTTTCCATGCATGTAATTGAGGTAGGGATTTGGAGGACCCACGCCCTCCTCTCTCTCTCTAGCAATTCATTTCCTCTTCTA
The DNA here is from genome assembly GCA_029204225.1 of Diphasiastrum complanatum. Taxonomy (NCBI): domain Eukaryota; kingdom Viridiplantae; phylum Streptophyta; class Lycopodiopsida; order Lycopodiales; family Lycopodiaceae; genus Diphasiastrum; species Diphasiastrum complanatum. The sequence continues at coordinate 4,699 of MU835144.1, read as the reverse complement.
ACTTTTGGTGTTGTGAGGTGCTTATGCAATTCTCCTTGTATGTGATGTTTTCCATAGCTAAGTTTCTCAAGCTTTCATAGTTGATCTAGTATTGAAGTTAAGATACTCCATAGTTAGGTCTTGCAATTTATCATGGTATCAGAGCAGGTTGTCTAGCCTGTGAGTCTGTGAGTGAGAGAAACTTCAGTGCTCAACTTCTACAAGCACCTCAATCTTGAAAGAGGGAGCTTTTGATAAAGCTCATCGGATGATCAATCTTTCTGTCAAGGACAACATTATTCCTCACATTTGCAATGCAAAGGATGCAGTGGAGGCTTGGACTATTTTGAAGTCTATGTTGAAACAATGGATTCAGCCAAGCTTGTGTATTTGCAAAACAAGTTACATAGTCTCAAGATGGAAGCAGGTGCAACAATTGGTGATCACATCACAAAGGTCAAGGACCTTATGGACCAGCTTGCTTCAGTTGGAGAGACAGTAAGTGACAGGAGTATTGTCCCCATAGTCTTGAATATCTTGTCATTCAACTATCAAGACTATGTGATGTCCCTTTCTGCTAGGGAGCTTTGGGGAGTTATGTGGTCTTCTTTTACAGGAGGAGATGAGAAGGAAGAATCTTTCTGAAAGGTAAGACATGCATTTGCTTCTAAGAAGAAGCAGAACTTTCAAAAGAAAGGCAAAGGCAAAGGGAAGAACTCAAAGCAAAGCTTGGAGCAGCAGGTGTCCAAGTTACAGGTTGGAGAGGAGTCAAGCACCAATTCCTCATCTACACCCAAGAGGAAGGGTAACTGCAATTATTGTGGCAAGTATGGGCATTTCGCTTTTGAATGCCGAAAGAGGCAAAGTGATCAAAAGAAGGGAAAGAACCAGCAAGGTCACTTTGCAAAGTTGCAGGAGGAGAGCATTTTGGTGACCTTGATCAATTCATTGCTGCCCTATCATCTAAATCCACGTTTGGTGGATGGTACATTGATTCTGGAGCCTCAAAGCACATGACACCTCATAGACATTGGTTCAACACCTATGAGGAGACAGGAGATGGTCAGCAGGTATGCCTTGGAGATAACTCTACACATGAGGTGATGGAAGGCATAGTTCCAGTGCAGCTGTCATCAGGTGAGGTGAAGGTAATCAAGAGTGTGTTGCATGTACCAGGGTTGGCTAAGAACTTGCTATCTGTTGGTGCCATTACCAAACAGAACATGCTGGTGGAGTTTGACGAATCTACCTGTTTGGTGAAAGACAAAGATCAAAGCTTCAAGGTAATAGCCAAGGGAATGCAAGAAGGGGCTATGATGAGACATTCCACCTGTTGCTAAGATGACATCTATCAGGGACCGTTTTGGTCTTAGCCTCATATTTTGATTGGGATGCCCATCAAATGGATGTCAAGAGTGCCTTTCTTAATGGGCACCTACAGGAGGAGGTTTACATGGAACAACTGCATGGAGATAAGAGGCAAGGAGCATCTAGTTTGCAGGCTTAGAAAAGCATGTATGCGCTCAAACAGGCACCAAGGGCATGTATAGCCGAATGGACGAGTACTTTGCAAGGCAAGGGTTTGAGAAGAGTAAGTCTGATTGCAATCTTTATGTCTTCAGGAAAGGAGAAGACTTCGTTGTTGTTGTGCTCTATGTGGATGATCTACTCATCGCTGGAAGCAATAAGAAGCTTATTGCTTTGTTAAGAAAAATCTTTCTAGTGAGTTTGAGATGAAAGATTTGGGTTTGCTACACTATTGCCTAGGAGTTGAGGTTTGGAAAGGGAAGCGTTGTCTTTTTATCTCTCAGGCAAAGTATGCACAGAAATTATTGAAGAGGTTTAACATGCAAAAAAGCAAACCAATTAGCACACCCATGGATGCAAGCAACAAGCCATCAAGAGATGATGGTCTAGCATTTGCAGATGAGACTCTCTATCGCCAATTGGTGGGCAACCTGATTTACCTTACTAACCACCAGGCCAGATATTGCTTATGCGGTTGGGATCGCAAGTCAATTCATGAGTAAGCCTACCGAAGCACATTGGAAGGCAGCCAAGCAGATCCTACGATATGTGAGAGGGACGATGACTTATGGGATTGGATATACTAATGATGGGGACCTTCAACTGGAAGGTTATTCAGATTCTGATTGGGCAGGTGATAGAGACGATCAGAGATCTACGACAGGCTATTGCTTTAGCCTAGGTTCAGGGGCTATATCTTGGGGCAGCAACCAGCAGCCTACTATTGCTCTATCATCTACCGAAGCTGAGTACAGGGCGACTACAAGGTCCGCCTGTGAAGCTATTTGGTTACAACATTTGCTTGAGGACATAGATTACTCAAGTAAGACCTACATTGTTGCATTGTGATAACCAAAGCTGCATTCAGCTTGCGAGAAATCCAGTCTATCATGCACAAACGAAGCACATAGAGGTGGACCAGCACTTCATACAGGAGAAAGTGCATAGTGGTGAGATTGAGCTAGTTTATTGTGACACCAATGACCAGATAGCTGGTATCTTTACTAAACCACTTAGTAAAGATAAGTTTGAAAAGTTCAGAACTTTGTTGGGTGTCAGTTTAAATAAAATCACCATTAAGGGGGGGTGGTAGTATTTTTAACCCCTTTGGCTAAGCACTAATTAAGTTGTAAGTTGTACATAACTCATGGGGCATGTTATTAATTAAATACATGAGACCCCCCTTTTGTAAGTTGAGTAAATTAGTGCAAGTGGCCCACTTGGCCAAGTAGCTCACTCCTATGGGTGACACCTAGACTTTCCATGCATGTAATTGAGGTGCTTGCCTCACAAGGGATTTGGAGGACCCACGCCCTCCTCTCTCTCTCTAGCAATTCATTTCCTCTTCTAACTTTTGGTGTTGTGAGGTGCTTATGCAATTCTCCTTGTACGTGATGTTTTCCATAGCTAAGTTTCTCAAGCTTTCATAGTTGATCTAGTATTGAAGTTAAGATACTCCATAGCTAGGTCTTGCAACTTATCACTGGAGTATAGGGGATGGGTAGCTAAGTTTCTCATGCTTTCATAGTTGATCTAGCGTTTAAGTTAAGATACTCCATAGCTAGGTCTTGCAATTTATCACTTGATGGAGTATAGGGGATGGGTGCCGATTCTTGAGTAGACAAAGAAGAGGAAAAAGCAGTTGGTTTAGGAATCCGAAGGAGGCCAATAGTAGGAGCAATGGGCTGAGCGGGGGAGGGCCGGAGGACAGATTTAGGGGGTCAGCGGCAAAGGGGGGTGGCGCTTGCCACGCCAACAGGCCCAGCCTGCGTGCAGGTTGCAGCGCTGTCACGTAGACACCCTGCGTGGCAAGGGGGGTGGATCTACGAGGCGGCATGGGCGAGAGAGAGAGGGAGATAGAAGAAGAAGCTTTATTAATGTCTTTCCATGCCAAAAGAAACATCGCCGGTGCTGAGGCCGTGCGATTCGACGAGTTATCATGATTCACGCCGCAATACCGGGCAAGCCCACATTGGCCTTTATCTAAGACTAATGTATTACATGTCAAGTATGTGGTAATCGTGGAGCGTATAAAAACGACTCCAAAACTGTAAGAAAGAAAAACATCTAGTGCAAGTCAAGATAACTACATAAATGAGAATGCCTATGCATGAGAGAGAGAGAGAGAGAGAGAGAGAGAGAGAGAGAGAGAGAGAGAGAGAGAGAGAGAGAAAGAAAGAAAGAAAGAAAGAAAGAAAGAAGCTTTATTAATGTCTTTTCCATGCCAAAAGGCATATAAGACCAGAAGGAGTACATGTCAAGTATGTGAAAAACATGGGGAGCGTATATAAACATCTCCAAGAAAAAAAAAACTATGCATAAAAGAAAAATGAGTAATATTAACTGTAAACTACAAACTGCCAACTGTCCATAAGTGGGAGTAAGAATAGCTACCATGAGTAGAGTAGAGTAGAGTAGTATCAGATAGTGGTCAGATACTGCTGCTGCTCGAAAAAAGACAAAATACGAGCTGTATCAGAGGTATGGACCGTCGCTGATGTCGTCTAGGAGGGTGAAAACGGTGTACTCTTGTAACAAGGCGAGAAGTGTGAACTGCTGCATGACTATGCGTGATACACTGTCTCTGACATCGGTGAGGTGGTATGTCGTCGTCATCGTCGACGGCCGTGTCCGTCTCCTGGTGAAGAAAGACGTAATCTGAGCCTGAGAGCTAGGATGTGGCTAGTGAGCTCTCTGGTACATATCCTGGCGCAGCAAGACCATCTCTCGTAGCATAGTGCAACACAGCTAGAGTCCTCATATCCCATCAGTGCTCTTGCGGGCTTAGCAAGGCTGAGGGGTGACGATGGTATCACACAGTCTGCACTTACTCGGGAGCATCCAGAATAGACTTGCGGAAGCAGAATCACTGCCAGCTGGACTAGGAAGAGTGCCCTTCCCAAGTCTAGAAGTTAGCCGCCTGTCGTCATACTGAAGGTAGGACCAGTGAAGAGCACGCCCAGGTAAGTGTATGAAGAAACCACCTCTAGGGACTGTCCATCGAAGGTAAGCTCCTAGCGCTGCATGAAGGCCCAAGAGGTATTGAAGACCATAAGTTTGGTCTTCGAGAGGTTCACCCCTAAACCCCACCGAGTACAAAAAGTGTGTAAACAGTCCAATTTTTTTCTGTAACCCCTCTCTAGTTCGGGAGACTCATAGCACTTCATCCGCATAGAGAAGGATGGCAATCAAA